>CM044103.1:9260266-9516174 GCA_024174645.1 Lemna minuta | reverse complement strand
TTCAAATGAACAGTTGAGATTAAAACGTTTCAAAATGATTCAGTGGGATAATCGCCCCATTTATCCCGTATTTTCGGGTTTATCTCCGTTTTATCCCGTGTTTTCAAACTTAGCCTAATCTATCCCGAATTTGTCAAATCAGCCCGAGATATCCCGGGTTTGTCACATCAAGCCTCGTGTACTCACGTGGACGGCCACGTCGGCGTGGAATCCACGTCGGACGCCACATAGACACGGAGAAGAATCTTCCCCATTTATCCCGTTCGCCCCATTCATCGCCCCCGATTTCCAAACTTTCCGGCGATTTTGATCAGGTATGTTTTTTCAAAAGCGATTTTAATCCCTGTTTGTAAAAACGATTTCGAAATCGTTTTTTCTGCAGAACGATTTCGATATCGTTCTTCTTAAAAACGATTTCGAAATCGTTTTTAACAAAAAATGATTTCGAAATCATTTTTTCTGCAGAACGATTTCGATATCGTTCTTCTTAAAAACGATTTCGAAATCGTTTTTAACAAGAACGATTTCGAAATCGTTCTTCAGCCTCAGACATTGGATCCCGCCTCAATTCTCTCTCTAGAATCTCAACGCACAACCGGTCCTTATTCGTCTCATGCCCATGCCCAGTCCTTGAAATGTAATCCTTAGACCTGGAATTACTTAAAAAGTATTTTCGTATTTTCGGCGATTCTTCTCTTGCAATTTGTTGCTCTCCTATTAATTCCTCTTTCGCTCCCACTGTCGTCGATCCTACTTCTTTCTCAGCGCTCGACTCTTTTGACGCCATATCTTCTCGTTTGTAACGCCTTTGATAGCAGCGTAGAGATGTACATTTTACCGAACAACGTGGAGCCCAAGTAGACGACCGGTTTACTCAAATCAAGCTTGGAAGGAATCAGAGATACGAATACGGTCGCTCTACGCAAAAAAATACAAAAAGAGTCGCTCTACGCAAATTCATAATTTTTCACCTCGCTAGTCGTTCTCATCTAAATTGGTCAACCTTTCCGAAGAGATCAAAAAGAGAGTCGGTCAATGGAGAAAGGACGCATTGGAAAGTCAACTCCATAGTTGAACACCGAGAAAGAATCATAATTAAAGAGTCAAAATTTAATTTTTGTGCACGAATTTCTGCAGCGGTATATTCAGGTCTACGTCGAGGAATTGTGTGATCGGACGCAATTCTACGGACGTTGAGATTAGATTTTGGGGACGAACTTCTCGAGTAGAGGACGTTGAATTCACCGCGAGCACTAAGAATCAAAAAGAGGGTTGGCTTTGTCTGCAAATCATGACCCCACTTCTGAGAATTAAAAGAGGTTGGCTTTGGGCTTTTGGTCAACCATCTTTATCCGATCTTTTCGGACACACCATGGCCCCACTTCTTGGAACCTCCGAACCAGCCTGCAACGCAAATTCTAGCCCACGCGGGAGTCATTTTCACCCAAAATGACCCCACCTAAAGCCCACGCTCTCAAGAGGAACATGACTCCATTCGGGGCATGCATGTACTCTCTTTTTCCCCTCAGCGCCGTCTTTTGAAACCTTTTAGAAAAACTACAAGAGCTCTCTTCAAAATCCTTTCTTTAGCAAGAAATTTGAGAATTTTTTGTGATGATTTATCATTTTGAAATGGACTAAAAATAATTATTGAAGGATTTCTTGTAGCGAAGTGTCGTAAAATGTACTTTCCTGCTCTCTAAATTCATTGTTTCTTTTTAGTCATCTCCAATGGCGAAACTCCAAAAATTATAAAAGCAATCGTCTTTGGATCTCCTTTGTTCCGATAATTTATAGACTAATTTCACTGATCATGGAAGACTTATCTGAATTTATAGATTTCCTGGGCTAGACAATTCACTCATACACTCTGACACATGTCCTCAATGGTGAAGGCACATTGATCCAGCACGAGTTCATTATTGCGAGTAATCGGGAAAATTGCCCGAAAAATCCTGTTCTTAAATCTTTCGATTAGTCTAGGAAGTATAAGGAGATCTATCTCATACGAGTGAGATCTTAGAGGAAGTGGGGAAGGGTCCCCCATTTCCCTCGCTGTTTGATTTAGCATGTTTTTTTATTTTCTACTGTGTTAGGCATTTGCCCACTTCATAACGTGTTCATGATCTTGGCATTCGCTCTATGAATTTATATGCAAAAAAATATAAAGAAAATGATTTATATGATTTTTGTGTTGATGCGCGAAATTAATTCATTATACGAAATAAATGATATATTTGTATTATATTTTTATTTTAAGTGAATAAGTTATCTACGTGATAACGTGAACGTCGACAGAGCTGCCATGCCTACTTCCTTCATAAACAAGATGAAGATGGCAACAAAGAGGGTTTATTTCTTCACGCAAACGCTGATTTATAAAATAATTCAGCTCTGTGTGAACGCTGGCTTTGGGATATCTCGCAGCCAGCGTACTACAATGATGCACCTGGGAAGGAAAATCAACTATAGATCTGGTCAACGTCTCACAGAGTACGAATATCCGGGCGATTAGGTCAATCGCGTATGCTCAAAGCAATGGCGTGAGATCGCGTATGCTTGCACTCGTAGAAAAACCCCAGAACATTCTATATTTCTTGAGATCAATTCACACGGGAGAATTTCGGTATCGAGCGATTACTAGTTCTGTCTTACAGTAAAAATGCAAAATCGTTTTTAAGAAAGAACGATATCGAAATCGTTTCGCAGAAAAAAGCGATTTCGAAATCGTTTTTTGTTAAAAACGATTTCGAAATCGTTTTTAAGAAGAACGATATCGAAATCGTTCTGTAGAAAAAACGATTTCGAAATCGTTTTTACAAACAGGGATTAAAATCGCTTTTGAAAAACATACACTGATCAAAATCGCTGGAAAAGTTTGGAAATCGAGAGCGATGAATGGGGCGAACAGGGATAAATGGGGAAGATTCTTCTCCGTGTCTATGTGGCGTCCGACGTGGATTCCACGCCGACGTGGCCGTCCACGTGAGTACACGAGGCTTGATGTGACAAACCCGGGATATCTCGGGCTGATTTGACAAATTCGGGATAGATTAGGCTAAGTTTGAAAACACGGGATAAAACGGAGATAAACCCGAAAATACGGGATAAATGGGGCGATTAACCCTGATTCAGTGACGAACCATTATGTGCCACATACCCCAGGTTTTAAGTGAAAATCGACGATCATGATTGATTAACGTGATCACACAATCCAGAATATGACACACCACATGTGCATAAAAAATAAATAAAAAATAGTCTCACATGGCAAAAAAATTGATGCAAAAATTGTACATAAATGCAAAAAAGTTTATATCTATTAATGTATGCTTCACCCACTACTGACACGTGCGCACACATATGCGCCAATGATATCATGCAATCTATGCATGTAACTATATAATTATTAATACAAATTAAGTCATAAGACGTTCTATTCTTATGCATGTTATCGTGCTTTGAGTGCATATCTATCATTCTATGAAAATTTAAGTTAAAAAATTTTAAAATTTACTTTTTTTTGGATAATCATGAATAATTAAAGAGATGTATTTTAGATTAGATTATTCTAACTTTATATTTGATATTATAATTGGGTTTTAATGATTATTAGTGAGAGAAAATATTTTTATATACACTCATTTATTCTTTTAACTTTATTTTCTAAAAGAAATGAGTGTATTTTTTAAATAAAAATTTAATTCTCTTGTTATTTATTAAATTTAACTTTTTAGAATGATAGATTATTTAATTTCTGATCAAAAAAGATAAATTTGGATTAATTTCGAGTTATATTTTAAAGTTATGGATTTTCTAATTTTTAGGGATTTTTCTAGAATTTTTATGATTTTTAATGAATTTATTTGGATTTATTTTGAATTAAAAAGAATAAATAATCATATTCAAATCACTGCGTTGACATGGCAGCTAACGCGACAGGTGAATGATGTGTCACTACGTGGCAATGTGCATACGTGCCACGTGGCACACAATGTGAGTATTTGTGCATGCGTGGGCACGTGTGTGCACGTGTATGCGCCTGTGAGATTAGTGGGTTAAGCATCCTTTTCAAGATATTCGATAAGCCCATTAATACTAGTTACTAATACACTTGTTGATTTGTGTTTATTTTTGTCATGTGGAACTATTTTTGTTTATTTAATTTCACACATGATGTGGCACACTCACGAGCATCTAATCGGTGCAAATAAAGGTCATTTAATCTCAACCCTTCATTTCACTTACATGAGAGGGGTACATGACATCATTTGAGTGGATGACAATTCATTTTATTAAACGGATCAATCATGGCCATTCATCTGAAGAGAACAGAATTGAGGGAGAGAGTTAAAGAGTTCAAAGAGCAGCGAAAGAGGGAGTGCGTGAGAGGAGAAGAGAGTTTGTAAAAAGAATGAGAGCGGAGACGATGCTGCAGATGTACAAGAAGAACTACATTAAAAAATAACACCGAAGAAAAAGAGTTTTTAAGCACGCAAAAAAAAAGAGAGAGAGTATGATTAGCATAAAATCTCCCCCATCGATGACTTATTTGACTGGGCTCCAAGAGCTTGCCTTGGACAGCCCATTATGACGTTTAAATACTTCCATTGAGGGTCTTGCTTCCCTTTCTCTTGTTTGTAGTTCCTGAAAATCAAGTCAAAGGTCATGTAAAAAAAAGGCTTTTCGATGTACTAATATTCTAAAAATATCAAGTTATGAAACGGTAGATGATATGGGGTGTTCAAGAGTTTAATAGAGTTAAATAGAGTTAAATAAGAGCAATCCATGTGTGATTATAACTACTTTTTATACTCTTATCAATGTACATATCCCTTCATACTTTCGCTTCACATTTTTGCAAATAAAATAAAATAATACTCTCTTTTAAAATAAAATAATCCTTCATATTCTCATTCCATGTAAATCCTTTTCGAAGTCTTGACAGATGTACATAGAAAATATTCTTAAATAAAGAGAAAAAAAGAGGAAAAAGAAAAGAGAAAAAAACAAAACAAAAAGTGAGTCGAATTAAAGAAAGCGAAAGAAGAAGAATAAGTTACAGGAATGCCTTCTCTTCCTCCATCCCATCTCTACCACTTCCATATATCCTTATCGCCCACCATCATCCACATCATTCAAGAGCATAATTATCATAAGTGGTACCTTTTTTGTTTTCAAATCTATTTTGTTTACATGTATTTTTTATTTTAACCACGTCATTCCTTTAGTTGTAGTTGTCTTTTTATTATTTTAGCCACCTCATCATGTTGCATCCCAAAGATAGGAAATCCTTTTGCAATGCACTCTTGATAAGAGGAAGACGAGTTGAGCGGAGTTTGATAACATGCTAGTTAAAAATGAAAATACATGATTATTAATGCAAATCAAGGTATAAAACATTCCATTCTAATGCATGTTATAATATTTTTGAGTGTTTATCTATCATTCTATGAAAAAGTCATTATAATATGAAAATGCATTAATTTAGGGTTAAGTATGATGAATTAAGTATAATATTTTCAGAAATTATCTTTACTTGAGATTATAATTAGTTTTTAAAGTTAAATAATAAAATAAATCATTTTATATGCACTCCTCTATTTATCAAAGTTTTAAAATCTAAAAGAAATGAGTATATTTTTAATATAGAAATTCATTCTCTTGTTATTTATAAAATTTAAATTTTTAAAATGATAGATAATTTAATTTCTAATCCAATGAAATAAATTTGGATTAATTTGGAGTTATATTTTGAAAGATATGAATTTTATAATTTTTAGGGATTTTTTAGATTTTTTCATAATTTTTCTGAATTTAAAATTGATTTATTTAATTTAAAATAGATTTTATAATTGTGCACGTGACGTGGCAAAATTTGGAGCATCCGATCGTGCGATTAATTGCGACAGTCGATCGTCACTTAAGGTGAGGGGAAAGGGGGGTACGTGACGCAATCCTATTCGTCGGCGAATCATTTTAAAACGATTTAATCTCAGCCGTCGATCTGAGGAGTAATAACAGTTGAGATTAAAACCGACAAAAAGCATCTGAAGCGTCGGCTAAAGATCAAACAACGATCGTTCGATGCATTACTTATAACGTGCGTGACGTGGCTTCATCTTGACGATCCATTTGAGATCCATCGGCCACGACTTAATCGTAACGATTCGTGATCGTGTGTTTCATCAAAGCCATTGATCAAATATTTAAAGCTCGATTGAACAGTTACTCCCAATTCACCCTATAAATAGAGGTATTCTTCAACATTGTAAAGCATTCCAAGGCAATTCAAGTAATCGAACAATTTAAATACCAAATCCCTTGAATCTCTTGCTTCCAATTGCTTTTAGACTCATTTCCACGTCTAGGGAGTGCTTGAAAGTGAGATTTCGTTGAGAGAATAGGAAGAAATCAGCTCTTGAACATCAACGATTGTTTTTCTAATTTGGGAATGAAAAGCCTTTGATCAGGCAAGTAATTGGATCAATTCGAGCCCAATCTTGGGTTAGAGATTGTGTTTCATCCTAATCTTCCTTTGTAAAGCTTTAGATTTCAATTTCAAATCATAATTTTAGTGAATTTCAATTTCAATTTTGGTTTTCGTGATTTTTAATTTCAGAAATTTCTCTCTTATTCACTTGAAGATTTCTCCGCGAATCTTCATCCAAATTTAGTGATTTTTTATTCTGTGGATTTGTTTTCAAGTCTTCTTTCCAAAAATATCAATTTCCTTAATTTCTCACCAAGATTCATCATCTAATTCGATTAAATTTCAAAAGATCATCCAAAATTACCCTAATTCAATGTGGATTCGACCCTTATTCACCACTATAATCCTTAATTTGTGGTTATTTGATAAAATTGGTGAGTTTAGTTATTGTTTTGACTCTTGACCGTGTGTTTTCAACGACCACACGGTATCAATTTGTTAGATTTCTAATGCACTAAGTAGCCTCCATATGAGTGGAGTGATGTACCTATTGAGATGGTAAGGAATTATATCCACTCATGAGAGTGTGAGGATATTTTCATCCCCAGAATATCAAACCCTAGATATGCTCACCTCAATCACAATTAAGGATTAGACTCAAGCATTAGTTGATGAGCACTAATAACATGCAATTTACACATGAAATTATATGATTCTTAATACAAATTAAGGCATAAAACATTTCATTCTTATGCATGTTATCATACTTTGAGTGTATATCTATCCTTTCATACATTTTTAAGTTATAATCTGAAAATGGATTATTTTAGGGATAATTATGTATAATTAAATAATATATTTTAGAGTAGATTATTCTAATATGTATTTGAGATTATAATAGGTTATAATATTAAATAATAAGAGAAAATACTTTCTTTTTATACACATTTACTTTTCTATGTTTTAATTTCTAAGAGAAATTTCTAAGAGTGTATTTTTTAAATAAAAATTTATTCTCTTGTTGTTTATTAAATTTTCAAATGATAACTTATTTAATTTCTGATCCAACAAAACAAATTTGGATTACTTTGGAGTTATATTTTACAAGGTATGCTTTTAATAATTTTTAGGCATTTTTGTAGAATTTTTCTAAATTTTATGAATTTATTTTGGATTTATTTGGAATTTTAAAATTCAAAAAATCATTTTTTATACCGCACGTTGACATGTCAGCTGATGTGGCAGAGTGTTGTCATGTGGGACCATGTATACACACCACGTGGAGACGTATGTGTGCGTATGTGTGTGCGTGTGTGTGTGTGTACACGTGTGTGTAATTAGTGCATTAAGCATCATTTTCATGATATTAGTTAAGCCCATTAATTTTCATACCTTATATACCCATCAACTTGCGTCTATTTTTGTCATGTGGGACTATCTTTATTTATATATCTTCGCAAGTGATGTGGCGCAACGGGAAGCATTTGATTCACGCACGTAATCGAGGCCGTCAATCTTCACTTAAGTGAGGGAGGTATGCGGCGCACTTTGATTGGGCAACGATTCATTTTAAAATAATTTAATCAATGTCGTTCATTGGAGGAGTTAGAGTAGCTGAGATTAAATGTGCTCGATGGACTTTTTTTGACACGTGGTGACATCTCAAGCGTCGATTCACGATCGGACGGACAAGATCGTGGGACGCTTCTTCGTCACACGTCACTTAAGTGGCAACAATTTGCATTCAAGTGTTTCATCTGAGCCGCTGATTGAAGATAAAGAGCCAAATCTAACAGCCATGCACAAATTTTCTTATTTATGCACACATATTCTTCGACGAAAAATTTTATTCTTGGATGTTTCGACCAAATCAAACTTTTTAGACAACTCAATCTTTGAATCTCTTGATTTCTTCCTCTTCTAGACTCCTTTCCATGTCCTGGGAGTGCTTGAAATCAAGATTTTTTTGAAAGAATAGGGAGAAATCACCTCATGAATGTCGAATTTTGTCTCGGAAATCGTGGAATGAAAAGCCCTTGATCCGGCGATCAATTGGATCATTTCGAGCGCAACTTCAGGTTAAATTATGTGTTTTCCTCCTAAACTTTTGTCTGGTATCATTATCTTTTAATTTTGAATCGTAGATTAGGCTAATTTTAGATTTCATTTCAATTTTCTCTCTCTCCAAGTTAGGAAATTCTATCTAATTTTTGCTTCTCAATTTCTCCACAAATCTTGATCCAAATCAAGTGAGTTTTGATTCCGTGGATTCATCTTGAAGTTCTATTTCTTAATTTACCAAAATTCTTAATTATTTACCTCAATTCATTGCCCGATTTGATCGAATTCGAAGAACACCTAAAAAATACCTTAACTCCTTGTGGATTCGACCCTTATTCACTACCATACTCTTAAATTCTTGATTTTAATCTTAAATTTGTGAGTTTGGAATATGTGTTAACACTTATCTATGTGTATTCAACAATAACACAGATTTGTCTCGTCAAGCACAACTTTAATATACACGAAAGAAGTCAAAATAGAAATGGAATCTAGATCACCATGGTCCACACTATGAGGAAGCGTAATCATACCTTTATACACTTCACCTCCTTAGTGGTAGGATTGAAAAGTAGAAAGGACTTCCTAGGGGGATTCTATTGTAAATTGCTAAGGGACTAGAAATTATTCAAGATGGGGGAGGAGGGTGTGATAACATGCAATGTATACTAGTAATTATATGATTATTAATGCAAATTAAGACATAAAACCATTATATTTTTATTCATGTTATCATACTTTGATTACATATCTATCATTCCATAAAATTGAAAGTTATGATATCAAAATACACTATTTTAGGGATGACTATAAATAATTAAAGAGAGATATTTTAGATTAGATTATTCTCATTTTATAATTGAGATTATAATTGAGTTTTAATATCAAATAATAAGAGAAACTATTTTTGTATACACTCTTTTTTTTTCCAAAATAAACTAGTGTATTTTTATTATTATTTATTAAATTTGACCTTTTAGAATGATAGATTATTTAATTTCTGATAAAAAAAATTGGATTAAAAAGGAGTTATATTTTGAAAGTTATAATTTTTATAATTTTTAGGAATTTTCATAGAATTTTTCTCAATTTTTTATCTTTATTTTAAATTTATAACGTGACAGATAATGTGACGATGTGCTTGCATGGGAGCATATACACATGCCACATGGCCACGCATGTGTGTATGTGTGTGTGTATGATTAGTGGGTGAAGCATCCTTTTTAATGATATAAGCTAACCCACTAAAACATGCCCTTATTTATACACAATTTGCTCAATCCTTTTTTCCATGTGGGACTATCCTTTTTTTGTGCATACACATAGGTGATGTGGCACATTCTAGAGCGTGAAATCGCACGAATTAATCGTGATCGTCAATCTTCACTTAAAACGAGAGATACATAGCACATAAAGGTTTGTCACCTAATTATTTTTTAAATGCTTAATCTCAGTCTTTCATCTAAGGAGTTATAACGGCTAAGATTAAATCTCGCCTAATGGACTCCCGCAGACATGTGACACATCCAGAGCATCTGATCAAGATCAAATGGCGGCAGTTACACGACGCTTCTTCACGTAGCGATGTGGCAAAATCTTAGCACTTCATCGTGAATCCAACAACCACAAGTTAAAGGCATCGATTCACATTCTAGTGTTATATCTAAGCCGTTGATTGAAGATGAAGAGACAAATCAATTCTACCTATTTGTACCCATGTGCTTCGATGGAAAGAGCGTTCTCGAATATTTCAATTGATCAAATAATTTAGATGCCTCAATCTTTGAATCTCTTGCTTTTTCCTCATCTAGACTCATTTCTACGTCCGAGGAGTGTTTGAAGTCAATATTTTATCGAGAGAATAGAGAGAATTTGTCGCTTTAAAACCAAACTTTTATTTTTTTTGAAATTTGGAATGAAAAGCCTTCATCTGGCGATGAATTGAATCATTTTGAGTGTAATTTTGGGTTAGATTATGTGTTTTCTCTCTAATCTTTCTTCTTGTAGTATTAGAATTCAAATTCAAATAGTAGATTACTCGATTTTTATGAAATTTCAGTGTTTTCTCTCTCTCTTTGCGATCTATTTTTTTACCTTCATTTCACTCTTTGATTTCTTCGTGACTACTGACCCAAATCAAGCGATTTTTTATTCCACAGATTTCTCTTGGATTCATCTTTTCAAAAATTACAAAAACCCCTAATTTCTCAACGCATTTCTTCATCTGATTTGATCAACTTTAAAGAACACCTAAAAAATTCTCCTAAATCTCTATATATTCGACCCTTATTCATCATTATACTAATCAATTCGTGAGTTAAACTTAAAATTAGTGACTTTAGTATTCATTTTGACACATTCGTGGGTTTTCAATGGTCACCGTATAAGAGAGATAGAGAGTAGAAGGGACCGAGATAAAAAGAGAAGAGATAGATGAAGGGATATGGAGAAGAAAATGGAATGTGAGAGAGAGAAAGAGAGAGATCGCAAGAAATAAATCAGAAGAAGTACCAGCCTGAGAAGTGTAGAAATGTGGACTAGGAGGGTGTGACACAGAGGACAAAACTGGAGATTCAAGTGGAAGAAGAAAAGAGCACGGAAGCGACAGAGAATGAGAGAGAGTAAAAGAGCGAGTATGCAAGCGATTCAAAGGGAGAGAGGAAGAGAAATTGAAAGAGAGAGAGAGATCGCCGGAAAGCTTGACAATCAAATCTGCATGCGGCAGGAATTTACAAAGAGAGAAAAATGGGATCAGAAGAGGAAATCTAGAGGGTGAGAGAGAATGGGGAAGGAGTCAACGAAGTGGAAGGTGGAGAAAGTGCAAGAGCGGAGAAGATTATAAATATTACGCAAGAGAGGAGGTGAGAGAGATTATAAAAAAAGTAGCAAGATAGTGAGCGAGGAAGAGGGTGCGGTGTGAGGAAGTGATTTGAAGAAGAGAAGAAGAAAGAGACACCGATAGAAAGATTGAACGAGGTGGAGAGAGAAATTTCCAAGGAGAGCGACTGTGGGTGGACAAAAGCTAGAGATTGATAGGGAAAGAGGGCTTTAGAGAGAGAACTTTAGAGAGATGAGCGCAGGACTAAGAGAGAAGGCGAGATGGATAGAAAAAAACTGAGTGAAAGAGATGGAGAAAGATAGATAGTGAATTCAGGAGAGAGGAAATTCTGGAAGAATGAAAAAGAACGAGAGTGCGAGGGACAAATCAAGAGCAATGGGGAGAGTGGGAGATATTACTCGATGGAAAGGGAAATCTCGAACGGTTGAAAAAGAAAGAGAGCGAATGGAAGATTATGAGAGGTAGAGAGAGAGGGAGAGCACAATGGGGGAAATTATTGCACGCAAGTGAGTGGGAGTTGAGTGAGAATTAGAGCTAAAGCAAGATAGGTTGAAAGAAGAATAGAGAGAGAGGGTGAGAGGAGATTTACCGTGAAGCTGGAGAAGAGAGGAAGAAACCTCACAAGAGAAGAAGGAAACCGAATTTCAAGAGAGAACCAAGGATGGCAAGAGAAAAAAAGAGGAAGAAAGAGAGATTGCAAGGAGGGAGCGGACGAACGAGAGAGACTATGGAAAGTGAGAGGACATGGAATAAGACACGAGGGAGAATAAAACTGAAAACGAACTGCCATTAACATTTAATTCTTCAACTCCGTTCCGATAGGAGGAACGCCGGGAGAAATCCTAAACCTGCGAAGAGGAAGAAGAAGATAAGGAAGCAAAAGCCCAAAAAGTTGTCCTCCTTTTTCCTTTTAGCGTCCCTCCCCCATTGATGGGCCCCATTTTATGCTGTAATGGGCCCTTGAAATATGCTCCTTCCTTCAAATTTTCTCCTTTAGAAGATGTTCTCCTTGATTGTTTTATAAATTTCTCCCGGCGTTAGAGAAATTTATAATTTATGACGGAAGATGTAGATTTATGACGGAAGATTTGGCAAATCTCCATGAGGATCTACTGGTACCACTAGAGTTTTCTCAATGCCACTTGACATAGTTGAGTTCTTCCAACCACAAGGCCATTGGTGGTGTACGATCCCCGCCAATAGTGATTAGGGCCTCACCATCGGAGGAGACGACTTCAAACCAGCCCATGCCGGAAACCACTATCTCACCATGGAAAGGATGCAACCCCACCACTAGAGGATTTAGCCATGACGACCCGAGCCGCACATTAATGCATCTACCAAACTCAAGCTTGGAAGACAAATTTCTACTTGTATGAGTTGTTCGGACAACTTTTCTTTTTATATTTTTTGATGTTATTTTTGCTTTCCTCTTGGGCCTATTTATCTGCACATGATCGATAGTGACATTTGGCTGATCTTTTGTCGAAAGTTTTCTTCTTCAAAAGAGCATGCTTAAGGGATCTTTTGCCATGATCTCTTCTTTGACCTTTTTCTAGAGATTTTTTTGCATGTGGTCATGTCTTTTCAACGTCTTCTCCATTATCCATCATCCTTTCAGTTTTTCACTTCATAACCACAGAAAAAGGACAGAGAATACAAGCATGGACAAGTGCTGAAAAGTCAACCCTTAATTGGCCACAGGTAAGTGATGCCGACAAGAACTTTGAGGCTTATGTGGCTCGACCTCTTATTTATAGGGAAGATAAAATACTTGAGCATTTTTAATTCTAATTAATCAGCCAGTAATTAATTATAATCCCAACCCTGAATTGAAATTTCTTAATCTTTGACTTTAGCGAATCACTTTATTGGGATGAATAGATATCCTATGCTGCACAATATAATCTACAACTGCTGGAAGATACAGGAAAGTGAACGAGGACGAGGAAGAAGATGACCACATCACGGCTATTATCGTCTTCCTTGGTCATGGTGAAAGGGTCTGAAGATTTCAGTGTCAGCTCGAGACAACAACGGGGCCTTCCGAACTCCCTTTCTAAGTGGGATTTTAATTTTTCCCATCGAACCACACTGGTTCCGTAATAAAAATCTCATAGAAGAAGGAACCGAGTCAAGAATACCAGAATCAAAGAGATTATTCCCTGCATTCATTGCGTCGGCCGGCAGACCGGAGATTTCCTCATTCGCTCATTTTCGTTCATGTGGAGAGTCATCGAACCGATACCTGTTCTTTCCTCTTAGACTCACGGGCTATTCATTCTCCTTTCTATAAATTAAAACTCGGAGAAGCCGCCTTCTCTCAGAAGATCATTCACCATGAAGCCTCTCAGTTTCATCGTCCTCTTCCTGGTCCTCACGGCGTCCAAGACCTTTAGCGTCGAATCCGAGCTACGGGTGAAGCATTTTAGCGACTGCAACACGGTGTGCAAAGCAATATCCCCAAGTTACTCATGCTGCTTCGGTGTCTTCTGCGGGAATCTCGCCGGGGATCCGTTTAACTGCGGCAAATGCGGCAAGAGATGTGATCTGGGGAAGATATGCTGCTCCGGAAAATGCGTTAACGTTATGCGAGATCGAAGAAACTGCGGCAAGTGCGGCAAACCTTGCAAGCCTGACGAGAGCTGTTTCGCCGGCCTCTGCGGTTACGCCTGAGCAGAAGAAGAGAAAAAATAAATAAATATACGTACAACATACGGCAGTTGATTAACGGAATATTCTACCGACGTTATCTTTAAACCTAGAGATCTTAACGGTCTCGTTGAACGGCGGGCCGATGCGTGTGATCTATATATCATTTAATAAAAGACGTCTTAATATGGGCCGTCCACTTGTTGAATCGTGACCGTCGGATAGCGAGAAAGGATCGCAGGCTCCTTCTCTGGTCTATAAATAACCCTCTCCTGTCATCTCGTCTGGACCACTTTTCGTCGTTCATCTTCTTTGGATTGAGAAGCGGCGGCAGAAGATTCCTTCCTGCGCGGCCCCCTTATCTCCAATTTGAATTTTTTTCATCTCCCGACTCCTCTGAGAAGGACGAGCGAGATTCACGCGGCCAGAACAATCTTGATCGCGTTTTTTCTTCGCAACGGAGAGGAAAGGATTTTGTTCTTGTGATTTGTTTGTTTTCTCTTCTGATGAATGATCCGTCGCAGATGTCGACGGCAAACTTCGGGTTCCGGCAGCGGCCGATTGAAGATCCGCTCAGCCTGGGGAGACGTAGGCCGATATTTTTTACCTCCAGCCCCAATCCTGGAAGATCGAACCGGAAATTCTTTCCTCGAAAAGTTCTACCATAAAAGGAAATCCCATCGATTCACACCCCTCGCCCCTCTGAACACCACCTCGTTCCTCATCCGCGCGAAGAAATCAGGCGGAATCGCGTCTCTCGTGTCGCCGTGTCCATTAACTCCGGCAATCCTCCCAACTCCGAAGCTCTCCCCTTCTAGAGAGTTCCTTGTGGACATGGCTAAGGAGGAATGGGGCGTCGACGGTTACGGTTCCATGAACGGCCTCATCAGGCTCAGATGTCCCCATAGAAATGAAGAAGAGGTGGACGAAGGATCGAGCGGCAGCGACGTGGAGGAGCGCGTCGATCTGAGCAGGTTCGAGATGGTGTATCCTGGCGCAAAGATCGCGCACCTGGAGGAAGAGAATCTCACTCTCAAGGAAAGGCTCTTCATTATGCAGAGAGAGATGAGAGACCTGAGCAGAAGATTAAGGCGGTTGGAAACGAGGAGGAGAGGACAGCGTAACGTTGATCTCCGTCATTGCAGCAGCAGCAATAACGCCGCGATCGAAGAAGACGACGCCTGCAATTGAACGATTGATCGATCTCTTTTCCAATCCTTTGTACAGAGCTTTTCCTCCATCCCTAAATCTGATCCGCTGGCGGACTAACCTATGAAGTTTATTTTACGGCTTTAAACGAATAATTTCTATTTTTATAAAGTATTGTGTAATGTTTGGGCGTAATTGGGCCTTTTTGAAGGCCCAAATGATTGAGGTCGACGGTTACGTCACTAACGTGGGGTGGATTGCAACGAGAGCGTTACCGTCGCGTGGTGAACAAGATCGGTTGTTGAGAGGGAAGGGCGAACTGGTTTCGGAGGGAGAAGTCGAGAAATGGCGGGAGGAGGAAAGCCAGAATCGCAGTTATTCCAGCTGCTTACTGATCTCCTGGAAGAGGTGAGCGCGCAGAGGATTGTTTCTTCTCCTCCTTCATCTGTCGTTACGTCCGTAACTCCGTACGCTGTTCGGCGAAAGTTGTTTGGTGATGATCGGGGATTAAAGCACCGGCTCGCCTCTGGTTCTCGTCGTAGTATGTAGTTTGATTTTTCTCGCTAAAAGTTTCGGGAATTGAAGCACTCCGTTGGTTTCATGTCGTTTCATCATCCATTTTTTGCCGGATTTCTTTTCTACGATCCTCCTTTAACGTCGTTCGAAACTGCATCTATGCAATTTGGCTCGATGTATTCATTCCGATTGCTGTATCAGTCTGCAGTTGATAATATATCTGGGGTTTTGCCTCTCGTGTTAATTTATTCCATCTGAAATACTGCGTTGTGACCACTTCCTTGGACATGTAATGATCCTCGAGGCCTTAGGGCCTTCTTTTACATCAAGAGTGGGTCCAAATTTGCGATTTAGGCTTAATGATCTCCGCCCTGATGATATCTTTTCCATCTTCTTCATCAGCATCCTGTGTAAATTCACATGTTTATTCAAATTTCTGTATCACATTTTATTGATCTATTCGGTTGCTTTTGTAATATGAACTCATGGATAAATGAAACAATTCGCCAATCAAACACGTTATTGTTTTCATTTTAATCCTTGTAACCGCATAGTCCACATAAATCGCCAGGTGGAGTCCCTGACGAATCAAGAGGAAGTTGAATTACGCGCAAAAATAAAAGCTCTTGGATTAGAAGTAACTAAGCTACCTGCAAAACCGACAGAACCCCTCGATGAGGTAATGCGCACAGATAAAAGTTTGTGTCAATGTTGAATAATCATGAATATAATGTTTGCTTCTTTTTATGGATGCAGGATGAAATTGCCAAGGAACTGGATAAGCTATCTGCCAGGCTGGATGATGTTGATGAGATGATATCTTCGGCCATGGCTGCTGACCCGCAAGTGCAGTCTCTTCTGAGCAGCACTGCTGACGTTTGGATGCCAGTCATCACTGCCACATCAGACGAGAGGAGGGATTTCGCTGCACCATTGGGCAAATCTTTAGAGGAGAAGAGAAATCCTGATTTCTAAATTGGGTTTTATAGCAATGAGGAGCGGTTAATTTCCATGATCAAGAAACTTAGGTGGTGATCAATTTAATCAATTACGAGTTTATTTGAAAAATAACTCCCGCCGACCTGACCCAAGTTTGGTTTTCTTTCTTCCTGCAGGTTATTATCGTGGAGAAATCTGCCGGTTTAAGTTGGATAGCGATTGATAAGAATCGGTGAAAAATTTCTATAGTAAAATTCTATATATCCAGAAAGTTATTATGATTGATTTTCATGATCTTCGAAAAGTTTTTATTGGAGAAAAAACATAGAGAAGGAACAATATATATTTTTGGCTTTCTTCACATGATTACTTGATCTACTGCCTAGTCTGGCCCAAAAGGAGTTCCCACTTGCCATGCATTTTATCTCATCCTCAAAAAGATTTTGGGGCCCACAAAGGGTCCATTTAGAAGTTACAGCAGACCATTCTATAACCCTCACAAAGTGGCTTTAGGTTCACCAGGAGAGAAGAGGAAGCACACCTCACTAAGAGGCTACATATCTTGCAAAGATTCAGCTTGTAGAGAGATGGCACGCTTCACCAGCAGGCAATTCACCTCATATGAAAGGCCAAACCTCATCCAGAAGCTAAAAGGATATGATAATAAAACTAAGGTGCCTCAAATTGTTGTCAAAATTGTGATTGCATGTTGATTTCTTCGTTGGTGCTTTGCTTGACACTTAATGGGCATTGAATATATGCTCCTTGTTGGAACTTGAAGCTGTCTCCAAGTCTTTGCTCGGTGAGCTTGATGAGACATTTTGGGCCTTAAATGTTGGTGTTCAGTGGCCTCCAAGATGTGCCAGTTCGGTTTTCTTTATTAGGCCTTGAAAATGGAGTCGAGCAGCTTCTTAAAAGCTCCAAGAACTGGTCATTGCATGTCTTAAATTGGCTGTGACCATGATGATCTTCATAAGCGCAGAAATTCTTGATGAAGATGGATGGAGGGTGGTGATTCTTGAGGGAGTTGCACCGATGGTGCTTGAGTTTCCCCATCAAAGATGGCTTGATGAAGTTCATTATATTCTGATGATAGTTCTTGAAGTGGACGTTCGTGAAATAACCTGAATGTTGGAGAAAACTGACTCGGGGAAGCCAGAAATGAACCCAGAATGTTCACTATCAAATGCTCGCAGAAGGGTGAATCATGGATTCAATGATGAAATCTGGGAGTTTTAGAAAAAGGGTGAATCATGAACTAGAAAGAATGATTCATTTTAACGCATTAGTCTTAGATGTCATGAATTTAATGAATTTTTATCTGTCATTCATTTTCCTAGCATACTTTGTTGAGCTTTGGAAATTGGCTCCCAACATGGCCAGGAATCCAGACGTCTGTAGTGAGAACACAAGCGCGAGGCTTGTAATACACATCGATGATATCTCCATGTTATGATTTGATGCATGATCATATGATCCTAATTAAGATACAGAACCATTTCCATTAAACACCTGAGCAATGCTGGATCAATGCATCAAAATTTATCATGGACTACTACATGTTTCCATAGAGGCTTACAAATTTCCATCAAATGATGACGATAACGAAGGACAAGAGGATGATCAATCATAGAATAAATCCGGGACAGACTGCAGAAAGAACTTGAGCATAGATTTTGAATCACAGAACCATTAAAAGATGAAAAGTATGGCAAGATCCCTGATGCTACCTGGTTGACACAGGAACAAGAAGATGAACAACTTCTATCTCCAGAAAATAAACGAAAAATACGAGGGGGGAAGTACAATTTGAGAGCGTCTCCCAGCGCTCTCCGCAAGATCCTGACCGCTGGATCTTTTCATTTATAGCCTTGACTGATGCCTTCAAGTGGTGACGTGAGTGGATGATTCTGAAAGGGAAGTGCGCATGTGCATCAACCCTCGAACATACGTTATAATCGGTATCCGACCAAAACATGAAGGACGAAAGGATGTCCAATCAGAAGGTAAATCCCGGACAAACTATGGAAATAGGTTGCAAATTAAATTTTAAACTATACATCTAACAAAGAGATAATGCGAATCGAGGGGTTTATCATTTTCAATATCGATCGATCTCGATTTTATTATGTCGAATATGGAGTCGGCGATCACGATTGCACCTCTCTAATTAAAAATTATTATTATGGTAAATTAAAAAAATTAGTAAAAATAATTATTTACAAATTTTTTAAATTATAATTTAAAATTATAGCAAGTTTTCATCAAGGCCTATTAGCTCAGTTGGTTAGAGCGTCGTGCTAATAACGCGAAGGTCGCAGGTTCGAGACCTGCATGGGCCAGGAAGCTGTGAGGAAATGCATCTGGTGACATTGGGTTCGTCACCTGCCCTCCGAGTGCTGAGGATAGGTGTGCATCACCTGAGCTCATACCTCCTTTTTCTCTCTCTAGTTAGAGAGAGAGATCATTCGGAGCGCGTATCTGCGAGAGATTCACCGATCCGCCGATCCGCGAGAGATTCAAGAAGAAATAGAGTCTGCATGTTTTCTTGGAATGCAGTTAGCTGTCATACGAAACATCTCTGCGAGTTCTGACCTCGCACATTTCTTGACGGGTTGACTGCCGGGAGAGAGAGCGTCATTCTTCCCCACTACCTGGCCATGGCCGATCATGACTCTTAGACGACCAGATCTTCTTACCAAGGTCGGCACTTCTCTCGTGCTCTTGCTTCTGGTGGGACAGGACTCTTCTTCAATCCCGCAAAAAAGTATTCAAAATAATCACCATCGATGGCCTTGTTCAGGATTTCTTTGTTCCTCCGGTGAAAAGCCATGAGTCTAGATGAATTGATCATTTCTTTTTGTATTCTCTCTGGTCATCAAAACTGAGTTTATTCGTCCAGATGAAAGCTTTGTCGCGAGGGTAGAAAATGAAGTCAAGGCAAAAATCAAGATTATTCGTGTGATAATTGCAGAGAGTGTGAAAATAAGAAGTTTGATTATTTACGTAACAAACGAAGCATAAGTTATCAATTTTTTGGCTCTAGAACTCCACAACAAAATAGGATGGTTGGATATAAAAATAGGACCTTGATGGAAATGTCCAGAGCTATTCTGGCTGAAAATAATGTTTGGGGACATTTTTCGGCTGAGGTAGTAAACATCACATGTTACATGGCCAACCACGGCTTCACATGTCCACAATTCAAGAAGACTCCATATGAGCTTCGTAATGGAAGAAACCTAAACATTTCCTACTCGAGGAACTTGGATATAGATATTAGATTCTAGTGAATGGAGAGGAAGACTAAAGAGAATTCAACTTGCAAAGTGACAGAGGCATCTTGCTTGGATACTCTGAGAGACCGAAGAGTATATCAGGTCTTCAACAAATGTACCTTAGATGTTGAAGAATTTATTCATGCTAAGTTTTGTTTCACACCTTGATCATGAACAAGATGTTATGTATCAAACCATGTCCACAATGAAAAGGATGATGATAAGATCATATATTGTGATGATCAAAGCTCTTTATCGAATGCCACTCCATTGAATCACTATGAAGAAAACCCAACAAATAAGGTAGACATCTCTCTTCCATGACCATGGCACTTTTCTAAAAACCATCCACCAATTTTAGTGATTGGGAAGTTGAAGAAGATGTACATGCATGATCAACTATTAGAAAAGATATGGAAATTTCATTCACTTTTCAAATTGAACCAAGAAAGGTAGATGACACTTTTTTTAAGATAGAATGGATTAAGGCTATGCACAAAGACTTGAACATTTTAAGTGTAACCATATGTATGATAGATTTAATGTGGTCTATAAGCCAATCACACTTCCATGTGTCTTGTCTTATCTTGTTCATTTGAAATGCAATTTATTTATTGTCATTCTTGTGTGATATTTGTAATGAAGTCCATAAGCATATGTAATTACAAAGTAAATTATAATAAGATTATAAAATAATAATTATTAATATTTAAACATATGTTCAAAATATTTATATTCGTGAGGATATTCAAGAAGGACATTAAATTAGCTGGAAAGAATATCACTCTCTGATCCGACTCATATGATAGATAAGGTAACTATCAGTGTGAAAACATTAAAGATAGATAATGGGTACTTTTTGGAGAAAGATTTTGCTGAATCAATCTATATGAATGCCTGAATGGTATTATACCTAACTGTCAATCAAGTTGATTCATAGTATAGTTGTGTATGTGGTCTTTTGAGTTGAGACACCAAAAACATCTTGTGGATAGATGGCAATGTTTTGATTATGACTTGTGAATCCTTAGCCATGGGATTTTCAAAACGTCATATATTGTATACAACATGAAGTCTTCGAAGATAATTGTGTGGTCAAGATGAGATCCTTTATCCTATATTTGAGAGTTTGACTCAAGGAATATGATGTGATGATATCATTAGCGAGGGTGAGTGGAAATATCGGAAAGTAGCTCTTGATAATTTTCTCCCACGCATTCGTACTATTTTGAGTGACTTATTAATGTTTGATAGTTGACAATACCTAACTCATTCATGAGTCTCATGCAAAACAAAGGATTATACATACATGATAATTGATGATGACAAGGTTTTATACGAGTTCTTATATACTTCAATTATTACCAATAAATCATTGTTACCAATAAACAACAATTTCCCTAATGAGAATCATTTTTTCAGTTGATTTTCATGTTTTCATTGTTACCAATAAACAACAATTGTTCAACAATTGATTATTAACAATGTGCCACCCCCCCCCCCCCAGCTCTTCTTTCATCTTTGTTTTTTGTTTGCCAAACATTTTCAGGTCATGTTCGCATGCAAGTTTCCACTAAGGCATGTTCTAGCACAATGGTCTACAAATTTACAGAAGTCCTTTTCTTTGATTTCATGATAAAAAGGCTCATCGATCTCAAAAACCAAGTACCCGACTATTCTTCATTTTTTTGAATGATGTTCCCCGTAAAATAATGCTTCACCGATGACTACTGGTACATGTCAATGATAGATCATCGCTTCACAAATGAAGTTTCTAGCTTCAGTTAGTTGGGTACACTAATGTGGTACATCTCTGAATGTCTCCAAAAGTTTGTTGTTCTGGTGTGAACATTTCTCTTCTGAAAAGTATAGCATTCGCAGAATTTCAAGTCCAGAAATGTATTTCTTTGATTCAATATTGTCAAAGTATTTTCAATACTTTGATTTTTCTTGCTTGATGCATATGATGATAGATTGCCATTGAGCAGTGATGCATTTTGCTCTCCACCATTTCTAAGTTGTGTATTCTGCCATTTCTCTATCACCTAAAATCCTCCATTTTTGGATGACAAAGGGGAGGAAATAGTGCAAGAGAAATGGGGATCAAATAGAATAGAGAGAGAAATTTATAGACAAGTACAGAAAAATGAAATGGGAAGAGAGATGATGAGGGAGGGAGAAATTTAGAGAGGGAGAGAGACACAGATATAGGGATAGGGAAAATCCAGCAGATTGGCATTTGATCATAATCCTCCATCCATAGATAAAAAAAGGTTAAGTTGATTGAAGTCAACGATCTTCATTTACATTCAAAACAAGAAGAACGCATGACATACGAGCCCCTGATCGATGACTAAAGAATTTTGATTTAGAAACTAAGTTTCACAGATAACATCTCTCAAACACTATGAGCCATAGCTCGAAGTTCAACTTCAACAGATGCCCTGAGGCACCGAGGAGAGAACACCCCCACCTCCACCACTTCAAGCAGGCGAGAGAGAGAGAGAGAGAGAGAGAGAGAGAGAGAGCTTGGGTCATGTATTTCTGAAAATTTGACTTTATTTTAGCCTTTTAGGTTTCCTGGTCAATAATTATGGCAAACAGCGACAAGACTGCATGTTTATGTTGATCCATGAGTCATCCATCAGGGTTGACAATCCATACTAGGGAAAGGTTCCACACAACTATTTTCAGATATTGTTTATGAAACCTAAGGGGTACATTAAACAAGATATTCATTATTGCATTGCATCAAACCGCCCATGAAGAGAGAGTCCTAGAGGCTATGCCAAAGCCGATGAATGCCTGCACAATTAAATCATATTGTTCAAAAGCAATGAAATTAGAAGTTAGACTAAATAGAAAACCGAAATAAACAAAAAGCAATTAAATTAGATGGTGGCACGACTGTCAATTTCTAATTAATTTCCTGAGAGAAATTTTTTTTTGAATAAAATTTCCTGAGAGAAATTCATAGCAGATGATGATGAAATAGACATAAAATTCACGTTTATGCCCTAATCGCACTTATTCCAGAAATAAATCGGTCGCTGAATTCTTTCCTTCAAAATCCATTTCGAGAAAAAATCAAATAATCAGAGAAAATATATCACGAGATTGACCATATTCGTCTTCAGATCCAGGCAATTAGGAAGCACTGATCTGAGTTCAAGAGCAAGCCTAAAATGAGAAAGGAACATACAATAGCGAATGGATGGGAGAATACCTAGAAAAGGGCAGAGATGAAGGGGCTATCATTTTGCGGGTTCGGACTTGGTCTTCGAAGTGAGAGGCTCTTCCGGAACGTAAACGCAGTAAGCGACCATTACCGATGGATAGACAACGAACTGCGCCAGCGATGCGACCTTCGACACCAACGGCTCTCCCCGGAGCAAACATAAGAGGAATCGCCATCTCGCTTCCTTGCCTTCACCAAAATCGGGCAGCCAATTTGCGTCAAAAGCTCCCCCAACAAAAGTGAGCCAGAAAGCCAGCAAGGGAAACTTAGGCCCAAGTAAAAGGGAAAAGGGCCCAATAGTCATAACAAATTTGGAAACTACTTACCATCCCATAAGAAAATGTCATCTTTACTTGAAGAAATGTCATTATTCAAGTTTTTAGCTTTCTTTCGTTTGTAGATTCATTGGATTGGATGACTCCATGGGAGATAGACTTAGCTAACATTGCTACAAGGTTTTCAATCTACATCATATTTCTCCATGGGAGAATGGGGATAGTCTTGAACAAATGAAACAAAGAGAATGATTTATTTCTTGTAGGAGAACAAGAACCCATAGAAACTAACAATGCCTCTCACTTTTAGGGTATAAACTTGAAACTTGATAGCGAATGCTTTAGTGTGGGGAGATCCTTGCATTAGGTTATCAACTAACAATTTCATTACTTTCTGGCTAAATTTTGAGTCTAGGGTTTATGGAGAAAAGTCACTGAGTAGAAACATTAGCCCTACAACATATTCAATCAACATCCCCAAATCTGCTTCTCCTTATGACTTTAGGCATAAAGTCTGACTATTCGAACTAAAGGGTCAAGTTTTTAAAAAAACACATATTCATGTATTTGAGAGTTTTCCAAAGTCATGGTCACTTAATTATTCAACAAGCGAACACCTTATGACTTAACCTAAGGTGTAAAATCTAAGTAAAGTTTTATAATTAATATGATTTCATTTTTATTATTATTATGTCCTCTACTTCACCCCACCACTTATCTATATCCACCATATGATGATCTAACATCATTTTTACTAGAACCTAGTTTGATATCAAGTGGTATCATAGTTTCCCTTGAGCTCCTACCAACCTAAATAAGCATGATGACCTTACCACAAGCATCCATGAGCGCACACGAGTTCTCGTCCCTCACCAAAGAGGGAGGACAAAGCCCTACCACAAGGTAACCTGCTTCAATTAGAGACTCATCCAGAAGGAACAAGTCTAAAAAAGACATTTGAAGATCAAGTGTCAAAGGGTTGGTTTTTATGAATAATCGAATCAACAATGAATAGAAGTTAAAATGAATGAAGTAAAATATATGAGGTTTTATATATTTGATAAAATTTAAAGAGAGTTAAATTTTATGTATGTTTAGAGTCAAAGAATCTAAATCAACATTTTTGAACTATAAAAACTCAAATAGGATCAGAATAAGGTCAACAACAAGTTGCCCCAAAGGCTATGGGAACCAAAGGCGAGCCAAAGTAAAATCATATGTAATATTGATTATATGTTCATTATCAATCAAACACAACCATTATATTTATCGTGTGATATATGAAAAGGTTAGAAAGTACAAACGAAAAGGAGTGACCTCTAATCTTATATAATGAGATAGAGAAAGAGGAATTACAAGAATGTCATTAACTCGAGCAGACTTCCTCAAATATTATATTTCATTTCAATAAACTCTCAAATTTTCATTATATTTTAATTAGATTGTATGGCAATTGAGTTTCTAATATCTTAGAATTAATTTGATAATTAATTGCACAAAACTATTTTTTAAAATGTTTTTAATCATTTTATTATTCATTCTAAAATGATTCGATGTACTGACACATTTTAGATTCTATTTACATAATTAAACTCATAACTTGATTGTGTTGGGATCTAATGCCCGATAGGCTTCCAAAAATCTTATCAAAGCATTAAATACAGAAGGATACATTGAATTGTACATTCAAAACATCGGAGCACTAAGAACCAATGATTGGATCATCTAATATAGACTAAAATCCATACTTATAGGGTTCATTGAAGGGAGTTTTGAAGCTATTTAAGTGTATAGCCTTTAGTGCTATCTAAAAAATTGTTAGATAGCTAGATCTCTTCTTCAACACTCTTCACTAATAGAGAAGTATAAGAAATGAGAGGATTCTCACAAGGCTTGTATCTTCACCTTGAGTTATAATTATTCTCCTTATTTATAGACATTAAGTACATGATATACCCATTTCATTATGTTTATATCCCTGACCTCTTTAGATCTTATGTGCATGATCCTTGGCGAAAGCGATTTATGCGGTGGACGTTGAAAATGCACAATCGGCGTTCAAACAATATTTATAATTTGGAACTCACAATGAACAAAATATGAAATCAAGTACAGCGAAAAGATCGGTCGATCCACATAACACGATTGACTTTGATAGGAGAGTTGACTTAGTCAAACTTAGGTTTAATTAAGGTTTTTAAGAAGTAAAAGTAATATATTATTACTAGAAATGATATTAATATATCAGAGAATATATTTTAAGAATTTAGAACCTGGTTTGATGAAGAAAAGTCAAAAGTCAAGGTCAAAGCATTGACTTTGACTAGATGTTGACTTTATATAAAATCAGATAATAAAAAGAAGGTAAAATATTACTAAAATTATATATTCAGAAACTAGAGAGAAAATGGAAAATTATGATATATAATTCGTGATTTTTGGAGAAGAATTGGATTTATTATGATTTATTGAAAATCAATTATCAGAAAAATCCCAAAATGAACATTTCGGTCAAAATCATCAAATTCACTAACCAAATGATATCCAAATCAATAACTTCACATATTAATAGAAATCTAAAGATCAGAGGATTCCAAAGAGATCAAAATTTTTGAATTTAACCTTGTGTTTTAAGAGTAATTGCCCCCCGCAAGTCAACGCCCAAATTCAGATTGAAAATAAACAATTGATGGTCAAACGTCAAATTGAAGGGTCAAACGGTGATGAACTTTTACGAATTAGATATCCACAAAAATTTGATGAAACGGAAATCCAATGAAACCAAAATCAAAAAATTTGGACTTACGATCAGGGAGAAATCCTTGTTTCAAAATCAGCAAAAATCTGCACCCAAATTTGGGCAAAACGATGGAAATTTTGATTTCTAAACTGAAATTAACTATCAAAATCTAATCTAAACTACATAAATTACAAGGGATATGATCAAATCACACTACTAACCCAATTGATGCAAAGATTAGGCTCCAAATCGCGTCAATTGAAGTGTCTTTGCTTGATTTCTTTTTCACCGTGCATTCAGAGTTCAAGGGGAGATTTTGATCGATTCTTGCAATGACTTGTGATCAATCATGCGTCAATATGATTACAATTGAGTCTAGAACGTAGGGGGATCACGAAGAACTTAATATTTTGCTCTAAAATTAATTAATTGCTTCACGATTCAATCGAAAGTTGAGTTTACAAAGGGAAGAACATCTATTTATAGAGAAAATATCGCGAAAAACGCGGGCTGTCCGATTTGGTGAAGGAGATTGGACAGCTGAGATTGTGCGATTTTGATGGGCAACGATCCCACGTCTCCCAATTTTTTTGCCCGTCCGATCTTGATCAGAGCGTCCATACGTGGCCACGTGTTGCTAGGTGATTCACCAAAGTCGTGATTTAATCTCGAAAGTCTGATGTCACTTATACGATCGGCGGCTCCCATTTGCGCACGTGCTTTTGATGAGATCTGGTGGATCGAATTCCGAGGGGATCGACATGCATCGGTCTGCGCGCTTTGATCAACGCGTCATACTCCACCACATCACCCCTGGGCCCACTAGCTCGTGGGTCCATCATCTGCTCGACCCACTGTTCACGCGTTCACGTAGGCGTCACGTGGGCTCGCGTGGCTCACCGCGTGTACTGCCATGAGCCACGTCAGCTTCGCGGGTCAGGAGAATAAATAAACCCTTTTTGCATTTTTAAAAAGAAATAAATCCCGAAAAATGCCTGAAAAATAAAAAAATAAAATCCAGAAAAATTTTTATAAAAAAATTCAAAAATTCATGTCTTCATTTATATAACTCCTTTTTATTCAAATTTTCTCCATTGGATCACAAATTTATTCATCTTTAATATCATGCCACTTATAATATAAATTAAAATAATAATAAATAATGAATTCAAAAATACTATTTAGTGAACCCTATCATCCGCTCATTTTCTTTGATTCCTCTATCATCTTCTTCTGTTACTCATCTTCAGCAAAGACAAAATAAAAATCACTAAAAGATGGTTAATTTTGATTTGTTTGATCTTATAAAAGGTCATAAATCATTAAAGCACATAATTAACCCTAAATTATCCAAAAATATGAACTTTAGTAAAATGACATACCAATAGAGAAAATTCATAAAACTATGATAACATGTATCATAATTACATAAAATGAACATGAATATTAGTTAAATAAGGTGAGAATTTAAGTTAAATATGCATGTTATCAATCCTCTAGGTCCATATATCTCACTAGTTGATAGGCTGAATTGTCAGCCCATTAGTTGCCAAGCTACACCACGTGGTCTATGAGATATAGAGGGTAGGAGAACTTTTGTACGGAACATTCCCATCATTGGTTAATGTGTACATATAATCTTTCATCCATGTGAGACTCATGAATGACTTATGGTATGGCCAAGCGTCAAACTCTAATCAGTTAATCAAGTTAGTACTAATGCATGGAGGAAATCATTGAGAACTCATTTTTTGATATTCTATTACCGTAGACAAGTATTTTATACCATCTTATTGATGGGTTCTGATGTCTATAAACTTTCAAAATTTCGATCAAAACATCAAATGCAGAAGAAAACATTGAATCAGTTATTCAAAACACCAAGCCACCAAGAACATATGATCATATCATCTAGTATGAATAAAAAATATACTTACAGGGTTTCCTTGAAGGAGTTCTTGAAGCTATTCAAGTGCCTAGCCTCTAGCACTATCCACACGGTCTCCGGGTGGTTGGATCTCCTCTTCAAAGCTCTTCACCAAGAGAGAAAGAGAAGAAAGGAGAGAATTCCCACAAGGCTTGCATGGGTACCCTGAGTTGTGGTCATTCTTCCCCTATTTATAGAAATTTGGTATAAAGGTTTTTCATAAAAACCCTCATAATTATGTCTATATCCACCAACATCCATTTATCTTATGTGTGTGACCCTCTAGGTCCATATATCTTACTAGTTAATAACTCTATAGACCAAATAACACTTTTTTGGTCAACCTTAATTCATTATCCACATCCACATATAGATTAATTAATAAAAGATCGATTTAACCCAGTCAATAAGTTGGGTTGCCAGCCACTTGGGTGCATGATAACATGCAATTTCATGCATTAATATCATGCAGTTTATGCATTTATTCTTTGAAATATAATCATAAATGCATGTTATCATGATTTAAAATGATTAAATTGATAATTTCTATATTTTAAAGAATATTCTTGATTTTTCATAACTTAGTATCATTTTATGAGCATTTAATTATATTAATTTATCAAGAATATAACTTTATTTTATTATAAAATAAAATTTCTATTTTAAATGCCTTTATTGACATGAGAATATTTATAGAGTATATTTTTATCATGGATTTTATTGAATGAATTAATTTCTAAGAGTAAATTAATATTTTTCTAGATTTCTTAAAAATTTTGGGAATATTTTTAATAAATGAAAATCATTAAAAATGCGAAAGAAAGAAATACAGAAAATATATATTCTCTTTATCTCTCTTTCTCTCTCCTCTGCGCTCTTCCCTCCTCTCTCAGATTTCTCTCTCTCCCTCTCTCTCTCTCTCTCTCGACGGAAAAAGAGAGGCACGAGGAGGAAAATCCTCCTCTTTCTCTCTTCCGATTGCTCTTCCTCTCTTCCCACGTTCTCCCTCTCTCCCCACGTTTTCTCTCTCTCTCTCCCGCTACACCTTCTCTCCCTCTCTTTCTTTCTTCTCTTCCTTCTCTCCCCCTCTTTCCACGATCCCTCTCTCGGCAACTCCTTCGTCCTCTTCCTCTCTCTCCCTCTCTCGGCATCTCCTTTGTCCTCTTCCTCTCTCTCCCTCTCTTTTTTCTCTCCCGTATTCTCTCTCTCTCTTTCTCTGTCTTTCGCGCTCTTCTCTCTCTCCCGCGTTCTCTCTCGCAACGGGAATTCCGTCGCGAGCTTCTTTCCTCTCTCGTGACAGAAATTTTTCCATCTCAAGGAGTTCTCCCTCCTCGTCTTTTCCCTCTCTCCTTCTCTTCCTCACGCACGCGTGCGCGCAAAAGGGAGAGAGGGAGATTTCCTCTCCCGATCCTCTTACCTCTCGCTCCCTTCTTCTCTCTCCCTCGATCTCTCTCTCTCTCTTCTCCCTCTCTCGCGATGGAAATAATTTATGTCGCTAGAGGAGTTCTCTCTAAGGAGAGAGAGATGATATCAACGATCCAAATTCATCTAAATTAAAAGCTTGATATCCGATGATCCTGATGGATTTAGGGGCTAAAATTTCGTGGGCATGATCGTCATTTCAAGCTCCACGAATCTGCTTGGGCTGATTTAAGTTCTGAGACAAAAAATTAGGGTTATGAATGTTGTGTTGTATGCTTCTAGCATTGGCTAGCCAGAAGGAAAGAAAGCAATGATTGATCATTCATCATATGTTAAACATCATTCTCAATGAGTTTCTTCCCTCTTCTGTTCATTCTTCGTGTTGAAATATACGGCTCTCGAAGGTATGTTTTGATTAGGGAGCATCACTGGATTGTGTTTTCATCAGGAATCTTTAGATTAGGATCATCTTATATCTATTTCTTCTATTTTCCTCATCTGTTTACCAACAATTTTCATTTATAAACCCTAAAAATCACTTTTCTACCCTTAATCAAGGGTTTCCAATCTCTGAAAAGAGTTTGAAAGCACTTGTTTGGTTCATTTCATCTCCATGCTCATTTTCTTCCTTTCACCGTTCATCTCCGCTTTCTAAATCCAAAAATACCACACAAAATTCAATCTTTTAACCTTCCTCTTTGTGGATTTGACTTTGATTTTCCACTGTTCTAATTAAAAAATCAGATTTTGAAGAGTTGAGTATAAATTTTTTTGATACGTAAATTTGTGCATTCAACGACCGTATTTTTACGCATATCATTGCACCCTGTATTCTAGGAGATATGGAGTATGTAAGAACTCACTTATGAAATCTTTCCGTCATCGATTATCATGTATGTATAGTTCTTCATCAACACGAGACTCATGAATGACTTAGGGTATGGTCAATTGCCAAACCTTAATCGGTCACTCAAGGCATTTTTGGAGGGGAAACCATGCGTTTTTGGGATTTACGAGATACTTGGTTGGAACCTCTTTTAGTATTGGTGCATGTAGTAATCATCAGGAACTCTTTCTCTGATATTTCCACTGGCTAAGAATTTCATTGCATCTCATTCCTTGAGTCAATCTGCTCAAATATCAAGGGCAGATGATCTCATCTTGATCACACAATCATCTTCATGGATTTCATCTCGTATCCAATAAATGATATTTTAGATATATGGTGGCTAGGGATTCTTAAGTCATCATGAAAACATGATCATCCATCCATAAGATGTCTTTGGTGTCTCAAGTCAAATAACCACATACACAACCATGACATGAATCAACTTTATTGACATTTAGGTATAATACCATTCAGGGATTAATACGGATCAATTCAATGAAATATTTCCCCAAAGAGCACCCATTATCTATCCTTAGTGTCTCCAGACCGATGTCTACAATATCAGATATACTCATCATAAAGTTGAATTAGATAGTGTTATTCTTTCTGAATAATTCGATGTCCTTCTCGAATATCCTACGAATTATGATATCATCATAATTCACCTAGTCATTGCATATGCTCATGGACTTCATTACAAATATCACATAAGAATAATAATGAATAAATTTCATTTCAATGAAGATAAACAAGATATATAAAAGTGTGATTGGCTTATAGGCCACATAATATCTATCACTTATTATGAGGGATGACATTCTTATCTTGACCACTCAATCATCTTTAAGGACTTCATGTTGTACCCAATAAATGATTTTTTGGAGATCTTGTGGCTAGGGACTTGTGAGTCATAATCAGAAATGGTCAACCATTCATAAAATGTCTTCGAGGTTTAAGGTCAAAGGACCACACATACAAATGTGACATAAATCAATATGTTTGATAGTTAGGTAGAATACCATTCACGGATCAATTCAATTGACTCTTTTTTCAAAAGCACTCACTATCTATCTTTAGTGTCTCGACACGAATGGCCATAGGATCAACCATGCTCATCATATGAGTTGGATCAGACAATGCTATTCTTTCTAGATAATTCAATATCATTCTTTAATATCTCATAAATAATAATTTTTAGATCATATTTTTAAAGACTAATGATTCTTGCATTAAGATCTCATCATAATTTACTTAGTCATTATATATACTTGTGGACTTCATTGCAAAAATCACACAAAAATGATAATAAATAAATTTTTATTTTTTAAAATATAAATGAGATACATCGAAGTATGAATTGGCCATAAATGAGATATTATATCTATTAGATTTTTTTAGTAAGTGTATAATAGGCCCATTAAGAAAAATCAAGGTTCATTTCCAAGCGGAAGACTTACAAGCAAGAAAAGCTAATATTTCAAAGAAATCAAACAATATCACCATACAAGAATGTCACACAAATCACCTAGTTAAGCCTATAGTTCTTTGCGTGATCTCTTGGTGACATGAGGAAGAAATGATCTCTTTGTAGGATGAGGAAGAAAATGTTTCTTATGGGACAATGTGATCGATGCACACATTAGTGGGATGGCTTGCAATCTTTGAGAAGAGTAATTCTCTTGGTGAGCTTGAAAGGCAATTCATGCCAAATAATTTTATCCCTCGAGATGGTGTGGTTGAGATAAGATGTGCTTCGAGTTGAAACAATCTTCTTGGCATAGCTTTTAGCATCTTTGTGAAACTAACAAGATAGCCCCTCATTGTTTGTTCCTTGAGTAGGGGTCAATGAACCAGTATGTTACTTCTTTTCATATTGATTGATGCAGGACGACGTGGTGAAAACCCTCGTGCCTGATCAATGGGACTGAGGTAGACCGGAGGTAGCCGGTCAAACCTAACCTATGGATAAGCAAATCCTAGACCCTAAGTATGAGACCTCTAACCTAACCCTAAGTGCAGGCAGGCGTGCCGATCAGCGAAGTCGACTCCGGGTGACCCGGGGAAACTCGCGATGATGGATAGGGTGAGATCCTCTCGATCCACGTCCGGAGGCGTGGAAATCGCTCGTCGTGGAGTAGCCGGAAGGCTGCAGCTCACGCTCAGTGCTGGACCTGACGCACGCGTGGGGACTCTCAAACCTATATCAGTAATACCCTATCTACGTCTTCCGTCGGCGGTGGAGACGAGTAAAAGAAATGCTTCGAAAAGTAATTAGACTTTAAAAGGAGGGGGACGAAGCTAACCTGCGGGGCGCGAGCCCGGTCGGTCGGGGCGAGGGAGGTCGTCGAGCGCGGCAGCAGTGTCGTACACCGGACGAGTCGGCGAGGGAAAGCGGAGGGGCGATCGGCGCGGAGCGGGGCGATGAAGAGTCGTGGCGAGTAGGACGAGTCACGGCGAACACGGGAAGGCGGGAGGTGGCGGCCGGGGCCGGCTCGGAGCAGTCGGGGCCGGTTCGGGCGGTCGGGCGGGCTGGACCGGTCTGGGTTGGCCTGGGCCGGTCTGGTCCGTGGTGGGCCGGTCTGGACCGGTCTGGGCCGGTCTGGGCCGGCCTGGGGTCAGTCCTAGGGCGATTCGGACCGGCAGGGGGTGACCGGGTGGTGCAGGGACCCGGGTGGTTCGGACTGGCTGGAGGCGGCCCTCGCGGGGCTGGGACTGGGTCGGGTCGACCTGCTCGGGCGCCGCCTGGTCCGGCGTGGACCTGGTCCAGCGCGGATGCGTCCGGGCTGGCCGGACTGGGGGAGTCGGCCTCGGGCGGCCCGGTCCAGTCGAGACCGGTCGGGTTGGCCCGGCTGACTCGGCCGGGTCCAGTGAGGGTGGGAACTGCTCCGCTGAGTTGACTCAGCGGGAATCGTTCAGTCTTCCTCTTCGCCGATTAGGGTTCTCGCAGGGGGAAATCGGGGCGGCGCGCGGCGAGGAGAAGGCGGGCGACGGCTCCGGCGTGTCGGATGGTCTGCCGGGCGGCGGATCGGCGGAAGAAGGCACGGGCGACGGTCCTCGGGGCGGAATGGAGGCGCGGAGCTGGCGGGGAAGACGCGGAAGGCGGCGAACGACGGCGGAACCGGTCGTCGGGGGTGGCTACGGGCGGCGAGCGTGAAGACGGTGGCGTCTGCGGCCGGACGAGACGTCGACGGTGACGGGAATCGGAGGAGGCGGCCACGAAACGCGACGGCGGCGGTTCCTGGAGATCGATGAAGGGGGAAAGGGGCGTTCCGGACCTTGGTGATCGCCGGAGGAGGTGGTGGAGGAGGAGACTGAGGAAGGTGGACTGCGGAGGAGGCAGGGGGCGAAATCGGAGTAGACGGAAGCGGATCGGAAACAGCGGCTGGGAGGATCGACGGAGATGGAGGTGGAGGTGGAGTTAGAGATGGGGATGATGGAGGTGGAGGCGGAGTTGAGGCGATGCTGAGCAGCAGCGGCGGCGGCGGAGCAAGGGCGGCGGCGGCGGCTCGATGGCGGCGGCGGCGGCGCTAGGTCGGCGGCGGTGGCTGGAGCAGCAGCAGAGGTATCAACGTGGCCGGGGCAAGGAGTGGCGGCGGTCGTCGCGCGGCGCGGCGGCACGGCGACGGCGGCGGCGGCGGCACGAAGGCGTGCGGCGGCGGCGGCGGCGGCGGCGACGGCGGTTGGACTCCTTCCCCGGCCTTCCGTGAGCAGCCACTCGAGAAGAGGATCTTCCTTCTTTTTTCTCAAATGACGGCTAGGGTTTGTGGGGGGGTCCCTTCCCCTCTTATAGAGCCCTTGGTGGGCCAAGAGAGGAAAGGGCCCACTTGAGGCCCACAACCCACACCCATACTCATAGAAATAGAAATAAGGTTCACAAAAAGGGAAAGGGCCTTAGGCTAGGGTCCCGAAACAAAGGGAAACCCACCCAACGGCCTAAAGGGAGAGAAGAAATAAACGAGGACCCGCTTAAACACGTGCGGGTCAAAAGGTCCATAATAAAGAAATAAAGAAGTAAAGATAAGCGGATAGATCCGCGCGCGCAAAAGGGCTCCTCCGGCGCCGTGGTATCGTGTCTTGGTGGCGACCGGGGTCGTACGCCACCATTGATCCTTTTTGGGATTGGATTGGTGCTCCATTTCCTTTCCTGATTTTTGTTCTATTAGATGTGAAATTGAAGCAATGCTGGTTTTTTTTCAGTGTGTTTAAAATCTAAGGTGGGTGCCAAGGGACTTGATTAGGGAGGACTTAGATATCTAGAAAAAGAATACAAAGATATTTTTACACTATGAGAGGAAAAAGAGCTTAATTTTTTGCCTCATAATTTAAATTAGCTCCAGTGGATTTGTAGAGCTTGAAATAATGATCATGCCTATAAAATTTCATCCCTTAACGCGATCGAGATTATGAGATATTATGATTTCAATTTGGAGAATTTGTGGTCGTTAATTTTTCCTAAAAACATGATTGATTTGACTATAACCATTCGCTTTAATCAGATCTTGATCGAAAAGCCTTAGATTGCACCATGTGTATCCATGTGATTTGTTGAGAGGAGAGAGAAAGAGCGGCTTCAATCAGAGTTATTTGATCGCCTTCACAAAGTGCTACATGCACTAGATTGCGTAATGTGTTCACTTTTGATTTGTCGTGATAGATGAGTATATCGAAATTAATCTGGTTCATTGGATTTGGTAGACTCCTGATCCATCGCATCCAACGCACTACAGCGCCCCATGCATCACGATAATAGAGAGGAAATCTATTGGATTGGGTCCACTAGATTGAGTGATCCATGACATGTTATGTGCCCCTGCGTTTTAAAAACAAGTAGTCCCACATTGGATAAATGAAAATTAAATTTGGGCTTTATATACACGGTCCATTAAGATAATTAACGGAACTAACACTTCCCTTATTTGGACTATTTGTGCACTGACTAAGTGCCACATGGGGCCACACCTTTGCATTGTGTATCCATTCCACATTAGTATTCACAAATAAACTTGATTTTTGATTTTTTTTAATTTTTGAAAAATTCTTAAAAATATAAAAAATAGAAAAATTGTTAGAAAAATCTGAAAAAAACCTAAAAATAGAGAAAATTATTAAAAGAACCCTAGAACTTAAAATGTTAATATCTTTTTATAGAAAACTCATTTTCGGATGAACTTTGCGCTATTTTGATTCTCTTTTCTATCTTCTCTATATCACATGATATAAAAATGCTAATAAGCTATAAAAATTACTTTCTTACTAAACATCTCTTGTTTCCTTTTGTATTCACCCATATTGTCCTTCTTCATAACCTACAATCATGAAACTCATAAAAACATGATTAATTGAACTATGTTTGACCTTGAAAAAGATCAAACATAAATACTGCATACAATTACCTGCATTTTAATATAAATTCGGCTCATAGACGATACGATATGATGAATGTAAAAATTTAATCAAAACATGATATCATGCGCAGTAATGATGTGAACTATGCTTTAAAATCATCAAAGGATAATGAATTAACATTTAAAAATACATGTTATCACTCTCCTTCTGCTCTTCTACCTGTCTCTACCTTATTGAAGCATCATTATCTAACTCCAACTCTCCCACTATGTAAGCTCTCTAGGAGTGGCAATGGCAGACACTCCTTTCTCTGGGCGGGAGTGGCAGGTTACGCCCCTTCATTTTCTGGGTGCAACGGCAGAAGGCGTTGTTCCATTCTCCGGGCGTGGAGGCACCAACTGGCTAGATACTGGGAAACCGTAGGCACGGTTTCCCGCACCACTAGCCCTGCTAGGCACTTCAAAAAAATTCAAAAGAATGAGAAAATAGAAAAGGGAGAATTTCTTTGCAAATAGAGAAGAAGAAAGGAGAGATGTAATACTACTTTATTCGGCTATTTTTATATGTGCTAATTTTTAAAGACCAAATATTCTAAAAACAAAACTCATTTACTTTTATTTTTTTGATCGTTGAAACAAGTAAATTTTGAGTCATGGAGACCTAAGTGAAGACCGGACAGCCTGAACCTAATCGTTGAGCCCCATGGTCTAGACAGCATGAACCTAATCGAGTCTGTACTTGAGCCGCACTCTGATCTGATTCTCCTTCCACCATTTCTCGGCTTCCTTCTGACTGTACCGTCTTCGGCTGCAACGCGGAATTCACATCAGACGGAAGAAATAATGGAAAATAAGCATTACGAATCACGAAAATACCGGTGACAAGAATCACACCTGAATCTCACTCGCTTCAGACCTCTTCTGCCGTTGGGCGATATCACGAAGGTGATGTAGACGCCGGGATCGTCCTCCTCGACCCACTCACTCTTCTCCGACGCAGTAGACGACGCGCGCCGCTCGTCGGATGATCCGATCTCCCTGCTCTGACCATCAATACGGTTCGTCCCTGCCGAAGAATCTATGGTCGGCACAAGATCTATTGAATCGCTCCGCAGTCTATCTTTCAGAGATTTTTCCCGCGTTCGAGAGATTTTATCGTGCAGTATGAAGCCCAGGCTTTTGACCTCTTCTGCAGCTGCTATTTTCTCTCCGCCGGCGGCTGTCTGCTCAGATTGATTACAGATTTCACTCAACATGCAACGAGATTACTAACAAAACTCCAGAAAAAGTAGACTCGCAGGCTTACCTCTTTTCTAAGCTGTTCTATTTCAGCGAACAGACTCTTCCCCGGCTTCTTGAACTCCGTCTGTAAGCGAGAGGAAGGAAGACCCATTTTGGATTCATCTTCTCTCTTCGTCGCATAACCAGTCTGAAACTCGCAGAAAAACGCAGGACACGCGACCTGACCCCATCTTCGACAGTCCTTCAGGCCTTCAATCTTATTAGCCGGCTCGGTGACCTTCCTGGCATCGTTCTTCAAGGCTAAGAGCCCCTTCTTCAAGAAAACTGCCAGACGCGGACTAGACGCCTCGCTCTCCGATGACGACTGCAACTGCCCTAAACACGATTCGCAAACGCGAGACTGCTTCTTTATGGCCTTGCTTCTCGTGCATGAAGAGCAGAACACCTGCCCGCAGCTGCAGCAGGTATGCTTCTTCCTCATAAAAGCCTAATACCGAGCGACATCCACTGCACTCGATCTTATCGTAAACGGGCTTCTGCGAGCAGAGAGCGGCCGTAAAGCTCGACCCGCACGCGACGCTCCGAACAAGACGACCTCTCAGCGCCTCGACACGAACCGGGAAGATTCTATCTTCTGTATCGCCGTGACCTAGTCTCCCGTTCGCGCCTTTTCCCCAAGTATAGACTTCCCCTTTTAGGGTTAACACCGCGACGTGGAACGAACCGCAAGAGATCTCCTTCACGAATTCACCTTCCAGCGTACCTTCTATCTTGACTAAAGAGGAGCTTCCCAGGACGAACAGCTTACCATTTTATAGTGATCGCCGCGGTCATGGTCACCCCGCATGACACCTGCACGAAACCCTGATCTTCAAGAGACGCCACTAACGACGGAAGGAGAGTCTTCCTCTTCCAAGGATGACCCAGCTTTCCTTCTTCATTATCTCCCCAGGTGAATAATCTCCCCTCGGAGTGCTCTCCTCCGAGTTCGACTACTGCAGCTGTGTGCCATAACCCGCAGGCAACGGCCTTAACTTTCATTCCTCTTAAGGCTTCTACTTCCTTGGGCTCCGAGAAGCTCCTAAGATCTCCATGTCCGAGAACTCCGAATCCGCCGTCTCCGAAAAGTGAAGAGCTGACCAGAGGAAGATACTAGAGCTGTGTGCCAGTCCCCGCAGGCTATCTTAGATATTGTCACGCCGGAATAAGGAAGAGAGAGTTTGCTTGGAAGCCATGGGCTTCTCTTGACTCCAACGTCTCCTTGATAGTCGTCTCCCCAAGCGAAAACTTGACCCGAGCTGGTTAACGCGCAGGTATGGCGTGCTCCACAGGCAATTGACTCTATGATTTCGTTGACGAGAGAGTCAACGAGCTTGGGATGAGGGACGTTTTCGTTTGTCTTGTGACCCAGCCTTCCGCCGCGATCCTTCCCCCAAGTAAATACCTCCCCGTGCTCGTTGACTAGTGAGGTGCACTGGTCGCCGCAGAAGATTTTTCTCGCGTTCCGGGAGTGCGTTGACTTCATCATCATCGGAAGCGGAGAATGGCCTTCCCCCCACAAGAACAAGTCCACCAGAGCTTTCTCTTCATGAAGGGTCGTGTTGGCTTTGGTTCCGGGCGTTTTGCACGGGTTTCTCTCGCTTGATCCTTCCTTCATGCTCTTACACGGCGGGAATCTCGGGGAGAAGGAAGAGTCATCGGAGGTATAAATCCGCCGCAAGCTTTGAGCCTGTAATTAAAACGTGGGTTTTAATTATTATAATCGTCTCAATCATTTCACTGCAATAGTCTGATGATCGCCATTATCAACCTGGGTAAACTTCTCCGAGCATTTCCTCGAACTGGGCATCATTGCCTTCAATCCTAAGAGCCAGGTTTCCGCCTGCTCCTTGCCCTTACATATCTTGAATGTCGGTGAGAATATCAGCGACAGAAAAAGCTATGGAGGCGAAAGATGAACGAGTACCGGGTCGAGTGACTCTCCGCCTTCTTGGTAGATGAGAGACATGGATTGAGCTTCCTCCGCTGAGGATGACGGAGAAAATTTACCTGAAACATGTAAAAAAATGCTATTTACCTGAAAAATGTATATCGAGAGAAAAAAGGACTCACGAACGATAATTTCTACGGGCTCTTTTCTTGAATCGAAGGATGAATTAGTACCCTTTGCTGTCTCTCCTACCCGGAATACCAGATGAACGCCGTCTCATCCCGAAGAAGAACTCATCGCCGAGACTGATTTTGGTGAGTTTCTTGATTGACTGTAAGCGCCTGCCTCAAGGGAAAATTGTGGGTCGATTCCTCACTGGATGGCCTCAAAGGAGAGAACTCCGGTTTCTCTGTCCCGACACATTTGAGAACGTGAACTCCTTTCCTGAGCTTGACGAGTGCCTTTAGAGATAGAGCAGTCAGGTCAGAGAGGAAGAAGTGGGAACAAGTGAGGACGGGTTTAGAACGACAGAGGCGACACGCTCACCTGCTCGACCCATCTATCCAGTAGAGGACAAAAGGCAGAAAAGAAGCAAACGAGGCACGAGCAGAGAGCATTTTTTTCTTCTGTGACCGAAGGTAGATGCTTTTATGCGAGAGAGATGATGACGAGGACGGAGGAAGACGTGACTGATCAGACATAATGGGTCCGGCTCAAGATCTCCTGACTCCTGCAAGAGCGCTGTAGTAGTGCACGCGTGGGCAGGTGAGGTTCGGTCCAGCAGAAACCTGCATGATTAATAATGATACGGACGCGGGGAAGTTTGGCACCTGCGGTCCCGACTTCAGGTACAAGAGCTGCCGGTATGTCCCCGCAGCTTTAATTTTTTGTCCATCGTTTGCCCCAGGGTCTAATGGTTTCCCTCTGTCCGCCACTCTCTCCCAGTCACTGAGCCACACAGCGACAGAGAGAGAGATCCGCGTTTCGTATCTATCATCTCTCCAGTCAAACGGAGATATTTGAAAAAAGATACGCGCCAATGTAAGTCAAAAAGACGCAAAATAGCAAATATTAAAGGCCAAAGTCAAAAGCGCGGCATCATCCTTTTTGACTTGAAATTCGACTTATTTACTCCATGGGTTTATCATTTTGGGGCTTTTATCAAGGTCGATGATGAGTCTGAAATGATACACGATGATGGCTGGTTAAAAGGAATCAAATTGGGGTGATGGGCTTTTAACAGTGGTTTATTAGGCTTTTAACAGCCCAACAAGAAGTACAATTTACCGTCCAATGGAATTATCGATATAAATATTATAGATAAAAAATGAGACGGATAGAGAGATAGATAACATATAAATAAATTTATTGAAACGGATTTGAGTTTATCACAATTTTTTTACATCGAAATTGAATGTGCAGATGAACCTTGAAAACTTCTGTCAATGTGTTTTAGACTGTGATTTCGAGACGAAGATGGAGACATGGAGGAAGAAATCCGGGTGACAGAGATTGTTCACAACCCAGGCGAAAGGAGTATCCCATCTGGGCAAAATCCCTTGAATCCGGATAACCTTAATTCTCCATCTATCCACAGGATCAGCCTCCTCTGAACTTACTCTCTCCTCTGAATTTGACTTCGTCGATAATTCCGGCACGAGAGATTCCACAGCCCTTCCCAGAGTAAAAATCCCTTCTAATAATACATTTTTCATTATAAGTCTGTCAATCATTGAATAATAAATTAAAACAAGGTTTTTTTGGATACCTTCATCACGATTCTCCACTGGTCGATTTATGAACGAGATCTTATCCCAGCCCTCTATCTTCCTGACGTCCTCCAGATCGTCTGTTTCTTCTACATTCCGGATGTACAACCTGACCGGGATTCTACCTGATCACCACTTTAATTGAAGAAAATAACTTTCCTTACGAACTGATTTCATTAATTAAGAACTTCTACCAGTTTGATTTGCCGACGGGTTGTTTGTTTCATTAGTTCTTGTCTTACAGTCTTCGCTCAATGAACCAATCTTGATCTTCGAAACTATTCTGGAGTAGTTTTCCAAGTTCCCTGGAAGAATATCCACGTTAGTAATAAACTAGAATTAAAAATTGAATTCAAGTGGAAAATTACCATTCAAAACTGATTGCCATAGATCGTACTGATCGGTTTGCGACATGTTCATAATGCTCTTGCTGTTCCCATTAATGATATACGTCGCCTAGATAAAATAATGTTGAGAAATAATAAAAATTTACAGTTTTTGGTGTCGATTGACTAGACAACAAACCTCTTTCAAAGAATTAATGAAGCTCCACTTCACAGACTCCTCACCATCACATGGAGTCAGAAGCTCCGTGGGGTAGCCCCTGAAATGAATCTGTACGACCGATAAGAATTCGTCCCATTTTTCCGATTTTTTTTGTGTTGTACCCTAATAGTCATACCGTTAAGTTCCATGGTCTCTCCGGTTCAGCACACAGAAGATCAAAGAGAACACCAGTTGGTATATACCTGATTCAAGAGACAAAAGAAAGTTGAAGATAGAACTTGCTAAAATATGGTCAAAACCCTAGCAGCATCCGTGCATACCATTTGAGAGGAATTCCATCGTAATCAAACCAAACAGTGTCCACTCCTGGAGGCAATGTGCAGTCGAAATGAGGTTTGATCTGAGGGATTAGCAATGGAAGGTAACCATTTCGAGATCCTAACACCTGTTAACCACAATTAAACCAGAATTAAAATCCACGCGCCTCGCCCACAGATCCTTGACGAAAGGAGAGATTCCAGGAAAAAGACAACATAAATAAAAGATTCAGGACATTAGAATTTCTAAAATACAACGTCAGCAGACAATTTGAAATTTTGATGATATCGCCGAGAAAGTACCAGAACAGGGGGAGGAGGTGGGAGCGTCGTGACTTCAGATTCGTGGAGGTGGATCTGAAGAGGAATCGCCCCTTCCCACACGCACTTCACGGCTTCCTCCGATAATATCTCCATTGTTCGACGAACGCCTCGTCGAGATCTCTCGAACAATCAGATCTCTCACACAACGGAGGAGGAGATCGTGCACGGCAATCAATCAGCGTAATATAATATGATCCAACGGCCCCGATCGCTCCATCACGGGGAATCACCTAATTATACTAACCGTTACGCTTTCAAATTTTTAATTCATATATTTATATTTACCATGATCAGTAAATAATGAGCTTTTTTAGGGTTTGCGATTCTCTCCAGAGGACGAGCGTTCTAAAGACAACCATTTCAAGAAAGATTCCTGCTACATTACATGACCTCCCTTTCTCTTTCTCTCTTTAAATTATGAATCGAATTGCTTGCCGATGAAGGTCTGACGGAAGTTCCAGTCGCTGGGAGCGACGGCGTAGGAGGTGACTGTGGCGCCGTTACCGGCGGTGACCTCGAATGAGAGAGCCTGGCCTTTCAGATCGGCGATGATCTGCCAATTTTGCCCCCAGTTGCGCGTCATCGGCAGCCACCCCGTCCTCGTTCCTTTAACCTTCACCGCAGCGACATCCCCCGATCCGCCCACGTTAGTGATCAGCACCGAGGAGAACACTCCGTAGCCGTCGATCGTAAACCTCATTCCTCCTTCTCGCGTGCATTTTACCCTAATTCATGCGTTTTTGTCTTAATCCCGCTAAAAAGGGTGGGTTGAAAGTTAAAAGTGCTGACCGACGGTATTGGATAGGCATGTTGCCGGCTCTCCAGATGCCGATCTTCTCGAAGGCTTCAATCGGCATGACCATGTGGTGATTCGGGGGATTACAGTGCCCTTCGGTGTCTGTCGCTAGGCCGTAATTTGGGGGGCAGAAGTTCGTCACCTGGGAAGATACATTTTCCAAGAATTAAAATTTGTGTGAAGAAAATATTATTCCATTGAGATCGTCTACCGTGAGCTTGATGGATGTCCCGGGAATGCAGTAGCGTAGGTCCTCGACGCACCGAACCTCGAAGCAGGCGCCGCAGATCTGGCCCTTCTCGAAGAGAGCTTCGCTGAGGCCCACGGTCCCCAACCCGTAACCGCTGCGGCCAAGGTCGCCGTAGCCGCAGGCGCCGACTGCCAGATCGGAGAAGAAAGTGATACGAAAATTGGTAAAGGAAGGATTTTCAAGCTTCTGGGCTGCTTACAGATGCTGTCTCGAGGTTCAGTGGCGGTGTAGTATGTGGCGCGGCCGGGGTTCCACTCGCTGAGGGCATCGTCGGGGAAGTGAGAAGTCGTCTGGTGCGCTGAAGCAGTGAGGAGGGAGTATAGTTGGAGGAGGAGGTAGAGGCCGCCGGAGAAGGAGAGGAGGCGGCGGCGCCGGGGATGTGGAGGGGCCATTGCTCGACGTTTTCTTCAGCTGTCGGGTGGTGTGATGGTTTTTCAATTTTCAGGGCCTTTTGGGGCTTGCCGCCGGCAGAAGCAACTATTGAATATGTGGATGGAAAACCCTTTTCAACTTGTTAGACTTTGTTTTAAAAATTTAATATGTTTGGACTTTTATATTTTTTAAAAAAATTTTGTAACCTAATTTCATAAATTTGAGAAATTTATTTTTTGAAGGGAAGTTGCATTTGTATCATTCACTATACCAAAACTTTAAAATATTATGCATCATCTCTCTCGTCCAGAAAAGAAAGCACTATCTATATGATCATAAATAGGTGCAACATAATTAGGGTTCACCAATCATATGATTGATAGTGAACGATCACAGCTCGATTTTCAAATTAGTCAAATTCAATATTGATTTTCTATTATACATGCAATTTTATATAAGATATTCAATAAATGCAATTTTATATAATATAAATATCAAATATATGTAGAAATAAAAATAAATTAGATTATACATAAATGTAGAGAGAGATGCATCCCTGATAATATTAAAAATAAATGAAAATTTGTTATAGACTAATATAAAAGTGTATGAAATTATCTCCATGCAATTGTAACAATACTTGGGACAAAATTTAGAAAAACAAAAAACCACCATATTTTAATAAACACAATTTACTTAAATAATAAGTAAACAAAGATCGATATACCATCTCTCAAGCAAATTATATGAACTTGTCAAATGGAGTGAGAAACGAATATCTTATACTGGATGATCCATACATAGAAGGATTAATTTGATAGTGGTAATTACATACATATTTTGATAAAGAATTTCAAAAGATATTCACAAAAAAAATTAAATAGAGACTAAGAGAAAGAAATCTAAATAGATTTAGGAAAAGAATTTTTAAATGAGGAATATTACCTTGCCCCTAGTTGCCCCACCTAGGGGAAGTGGAGTAGATGAGATTTGAGGGATGCTAAAAGCTAGTTCTTCTACAATGTCACCGCGTGAGGACGCTCCGATGAAGATCAGACGGCGAGAATCAAGGAGAAGTGGGCCCCCGTCGTGGGATCGTGGTCCACTTATCACGCGCGATGTGGACGCATCGTGGCCGTTCAAGCATTCTTAAGTGAAATGGACGGCTCAGATATTTCGCAGTGAATTCTTCTATAAATCGATATTTTCTCTTTCGAAACTGTAACATTTGATTAAATGTAAAGAAATTAAGCATTTTTTGAGGAAAATCTTAAGTTCTTCATAATTCACTTGCGTTATAGACTCAATTGCGCATGGATTGAGGCAAGTTAATCACGAATAATTGCAAGAAAACATTTGGAAATCGCCCCTTGAATGCCGAAAATACGATGAAGAAGGAATCGGGGAAATTCTCAGCAATCAAAGCAATTTGAGGATCAATCTTTGCGTCAATCAGATTCGTAATGTGGTTCTTTCGTAATCCTTGTAATTTGAATAATTTATATTAGATTTAGATAGTTAATTAGAACTTAGGAATAAAAAATTACGTCATTTCACCCAAATTTCATCGCAGATTTTTACTAATTTCCGAACAAGGATTTCTCCTTGATCTTAAGTCCAATTCATTCGAATTTTGTTTTATTGGATTCCTAGTTCAATCAGATTTTTGTGGATATCTGATTCGTTAATTTTCATCAAGGTTTGACCCCTCAATTTGTCATTTGACCTATTGCTATTCAAAATCAATTTGAATTTGGGCGTTGACTTTCGAGGGCTATTACTCCTAATATACAAGGTGAAATTGATAATTTTGGTTTCTCTGGAATCCTCTGATCGTAAGTTTTCTGATTTTCTAGATTTGGATATTATTTGATAAGTCAATTTAACGATTTTGATCGAAACCATTTATTTCGGGAATTTTTTGTTTATTAATTTTCAATAAACCATAGTGAAATCCAATTCTTCTCTAAAAATTACACCATTTATATCAAAATTCTCCTCTTTCTCTCTAGTTTCTGATAAATATAATTTTTGTAATATTTTTGATCTTTTTCTTCTATGATTTTACATAAAGTCAAAGTCTAGTCAAAGTCGACGCTTTGACCTTGACTTTTAACTTTTCTTCTCCAAATACTTTTCAAATTTCTTAAAATATCTTCTCTCATATATTAGTACTATTTTCATTAATAATATATCATTTTCATTTCTTAAAAAACCCCAATTATACTTAAGTTTTGACCAAGTCAACTCTTTTGATAAAAGTCAATCGTGCTCTATGTTGTTCGACCTGATCTCATCGCTGTACTTGACCTCTGATTTTTAAATCATTGTGAGTTTGGAATTATAAATTTTGTTTTGACCAACGATAGTGTAAGTCAACGACCGCACTAAATCGTTTTGTAATTTTGCGAGCTTGATCTAACCAATAGGTTAAGAAAATGGGAGGATAAATTCTCTAATGCATCCAAGTCAATATCGCAAAGTCAAGATACAACCATCAAATGATGTAATAGATAGTGAGCTTGACGAAAATCCTAAAATCTTGACATCCAAGAACCATACTTAAGGCCATAGAAGATATAACGTGGTAGAGTCAAGGAAGTTGTGATAGAATGGTGAGCTAGTAGTATTTGAACAATCGATAGGATATTAGGATCTAAGGCTCAACAAGCTCATCAAATTTTTTATCAAAACATCAATTGCAATGGAAGATGTTGAATCAAACATTCAAAAAATTTAAAGTACCAAGAATAGATGATCTTATCATCTATTATAGATTATTCTATCATCTAGTATAGAATAAAATTCATGCTTATAGGGATCATTTAAAAGAGTTCTTCAAGCCATTCAAGCGTCCAGCCTCTAGCGGTATCCACATGATTGCTAGATGATTGGATCTCCTCTAGAACACTCGTCACCACAAGAGGAAGAGAAGAGAGGAGAGAGTTTTCCATTTGGTTCATATAGGCACCCTTATTATGGTCGATCTCCCCTTATTTATAGACTTTGGGAATATGAACTTTTTACAAAAACCCTTATATTTATAACTATATCTGCCAATGCCCATTTATCTTAGGTGTGTGACCCTCTATGTCTATATATCTTGCCAATTAATGACTCCATTGACCCAATAACACTTATTAGTATTTCTTATCAATTAACTATATCAACATATCATTAATTGACTAAGGATTGATTTAACCCAATTGCCAACCCAGTGGATTGAGTCACCAACCCGGTGGGTTCCAAGCTACACCATGTGCTCTAGGAGATATGACGTATATTAGAACTCATTCATGGAATCCTATCATCATCGATTACCTTGTACATATAATCTTTTATCTGTGTGAAGCTCATGAATGAGTTAGGATGTGTTTAACTGTCAAACCCTATTCGGCCACTCAATTTTGTATTGATGCAAATAAGAAATAATTTAGAACAACTTCTCTAATATTTATACTACTTTAGCTTAGGATTTAACCACATCTTATTCCTTGAGTCGATCTCCTCGTATACCAAGGATGGACAATCCCATCTTGACCACTCAATCACCTTTGATGACTTCATATCTTATCCAATTTATAAAATTTTGAAGATCCCGGGGCTAGGGATTCGTAAGTCATAGTCAAAACACTATCATCCATCCTCGAGATGTCTTTGGTGTCTCATTTTAAAAGACCATGTACACAACTATAACATGAATAAAGCATATTGACAGTTTGGCATAATGTCATTCAAGGATTCATATCGATCAATTTAATGAACTCTTTTTTCTAAAGAGCACCTACTATCTATCATTGGTGTCTGTACACTGAAAGCCACAAGATTATTTCTAATGGATATTATGTGGCCTATAAGCCAATCACACTTTCATGTATCTTGTTTATGTTCATTGAAATGAAATTCATTCATTGTCATTCTTGTGTGATGTTTACAATGAATTCCATGAGCATGTGCAATGACCAAGTGAATTATGATGAGATCATAATTTACTGATCACTAGTCTTTAAATATATGTTCTAAATATTCCTATTCGTGGGATATTCGAGAAGGGCATCGAATTATCCGGAAAGAATAGCACTATCTAATCGAACTCATATGATGAGTATGGCCGATCCTATAGCCATCGGTGTGGAGACACTAAGGATAGATAGTGGGTGCTCTTTGGAGAAAGAGTTCACTGAATTGATCCGTATGAATCCCTGAATGGTAGTATACCTAACTGTCAATCAGGTTGATTCATGTCATGATTGTGTATGTGGTCCTTTGACTTGAGACACCAAAGACATCTTGTGGATGGATGATCGTGTTTTGATTATGACTTACGAATCCTTAGCCACGGGATATCTAAAACGTCATATATTGGATACGACATGAAGTCCGCGAAGATGATTTTGTGGTCAAGATGGGATCATCCACCCTCGGTATTTGAGGAGATTGACTCAAAGGAATGAGATGCGATGAAATCCTTGGCCAAGGTAGTAGAAATATCGAAGAAGGAGTTCTCGATGATTTCTACACGCATCAATACTAACTTGAGTGACTGATTAGGGTTTGACAGTTGACCATACCCTAAGTCATTCATGAGTCTAATGTGGATGAAGGATTATACATACATGGTAATCAATGACGGGAAGGTTCCATAAGTGAGTTCTTACAAACACCATATCTCCTAGAGTACGTGGTGTAGCTTGGCACCCAACGGGCTGGGAACTCAACCTATCGATTGGGTTAAATCGATCCTTGATTAATTAATCTATATGTGGATGTGAATAATTAATTAAGGTTGACCAATAAGGTGTTATTTGGTCTATAGAGTTATTAACTAGTGAGATATGTGGACTTAGAGGGTCACACACATAAGGTTTATAGATGTTGGTGAATGTAGACATAATTATGAGGGTTTTTATGAAAAAACCTCATATCAAATATCTATAAATAGGGGGAGAACGACCACAACTGAAGGTGCCCATGCAAGCCTTGTGGGAATTCTCTCCTTTCTTCTCTTTCTCTCTTGGTGAAGAGCTTTGAAGAGGAGATCCAACCATCCGGAGATCGCGTGGATACCGCTAGAGGCTAGACACTTGAATAGCTTCAAGAACTCCTTCAAGGAATCCCTGTAAGTATGTTTTCTCATACATACTAGATGATAGGATCATCTGTTCTTGGTGGCTCGGTATTTTGAATGTCTGATTCAATGTTTTTCCGCTGTATTTGATGTTTTGATCAAAATTTCAGAAAGTTATCGACCTCAGATCCCATCAATTTCTACTCATCATATGAGTTTGATCAAATAGTGTTAAATTTTTTCTAGATAATTCAATGTCTTTCATGAATATCCCACATATAGGAATATTTAGAACATATGCTTAAAGCCCACTGATTATTGTATTATGATCTCATCATAGTTCACTTGATCATTATATATGTTCATAGATTTCACTACAAACATCACCCTAGAATAACAATGAATATAAGTTTATTTCAATTAATATAATTAAAAGCTGAAAGTATGATTGGCTTGCATGGCACATAATATACATTACAATGGAGGTGAAATTATTGGATGAGACATTAGTGGAAGCATACTACAAGAGGGTTTGGTAACCAACATTGAAACCACGATTGGTAGAATTAAGCATGATTTGATAAGAGTATCAGCTATAAAACACTTTTTTTAGCAAGCACACATATCATATCTTTAAAAAAGATTGTACCAATAGATTTATCATATTTTTGTACTTAATTTTGACTCCTTGTGCAACAAAATCAGAGTTAAATTGACCAAGATATACCCAAAATACCTTTCAAATGATTTTAGTAGGCTTGACATCAGCAAATGATGAGGTGATGATTTCATTGATGATGTGGCAATGATGTCATTGATGTTGTGGCAATGATGTTAGCCTCAAGCGTTGTGCTCTATGAAAAAAGTAATGTGGCATCAGTATGGATCCTGAGATTGAAGATAATGTGACAAGGCCACAAATCACTACATTGATAGTCGGGTATAATTACCATTGAGAGATTCATAGAGATCAATTCAGTGAACTCTTTTTCTAAAGAGCATCATCTGTCTATCTAGTATCTCTACATCGATGGCTACATGATTAGCCATACTTATCAATTGAGTTGGATCATATAGTGATATTCTTTCGGATAATTCAATGTCCTTCTCGAATATCCCATGAATAGGAATATCTAGAACATATGTTTAAAGACTAGTGATCATTATATGATGATCTCATCATAATTTACTTACTCATTACATATGCTTATGGACTTCATTGAAAACATCACACAAGAATGACAATAAATAAATTTCATTTCAATGAAATAAAGAATATACATATAAGATTTGATAAGCCTTAAAAAAATTTGATCATAACATCAAATATAACAACAACATTGAATCAAACAATAAAAAAATGACACACTAAGAATATATGATCCCATTATCTATCTAAATGATCTTATCATATAGTATAGAACAAAGTTCATACTTATAAGTTTAATTAGAGAAGTTCTTGAAATTGTTCAAGTTTCTAACATCACGCAATATCCACACAGTCATTGGACAACTAGATCTCCTCCTCAAAGCTCTTCACCAAGAGAGAAAGAGAACAAAAGGGGAAAGTTTACAACAAGGCTTGCACAGAAACTCTAAGGTGAGGTCATTCTCCCCCCTATTTAGGGTCTTTTATATTATAAAATTTTAATAAAAGTCCTCAAAATTTATTTATATTCACAAATTTCCATTAACTTTATGCATGTGACGCTCTAGTTCTATATATATTGCTAGTTAGTAACAACGTAAGCCCAATAATATTTATGGTCAACCTTATTAATCAACTTATTAATCAATAATATTTACATGATCAAAGTTTTGGAAGGCTTTATTAACCTCAATCCCAATGGTATCCACACTAATGGCCATAGGATCAACCATACTCATGATCTGAGTCAGATTAGAGCGCATTATTCTTTCCAATATATTTTGATATCCTATTCTAATATCTCTCAAACTAGGAATATTTAGAATATATGTTTAAATACTAGCGATATTTATATTATGATATCATCATAATTGACTGAGTCCTTGTGCATGATCATGGACTTTAGTGCAATAATAACAATGAATACAAATTCCTTTTAATGAACATAAACAAGAGATGGAAGTGTGATTGACTTTTGAGCCACATAATATCTTTTAGTGGCTACAATGGACATTTGACGAGAGGAGATCATTATACAAGAATTTGTGCATGAGACTTGGTGGAGCTTTGAACACGGAAAGTATGCTATCTAATGCAAGTGGTCTTTAAGAAGAAGCCATTGACATCTTATGCTAATCAACCACAATACAAACTACGTGATAACATGCAATTTACTCATGCAAATTATATGATTATTAATGCAAAATTAAGGCATAAAATATTCTATTCTTATGCATGTTATCTTGTTTTGAGTGTATATCTATCATTCTATGAAAATTTAAAGTTATAATCTCAAAATGCACTATTTTAGGGATAATCATGAGTAATTATGAGAAATATTTAAGATTATATTATTCTCATCTATATTTGAGATTATAATTAGGTTTTGATGTTAAATAATAAGAGAAAATACTTTTTATACACTCATTTAATTTTCTAACTTTATTTTTTTAAAAGAAATGAGTGTATTTTGAAAATAAAAATTGATTCTATTGTTATTTATTAAATTTAACCTTTTAGAATAATAGATTATTTAATTTTCTGATCAAAAAAAGACAAATTTAGATTAATTTGGAGTTATATTTTGAAAGACATGAATTTTCTAATTTTTAGGGATTTTTCTATAATTTTTTTGATTTTATTTAGATTTCTTTTGAATTAAAAAATAATAAAAAATAAGATTAAATACACGCTGATGTGGCAGTTGACCTGGTGGGGGAAAAAATCGTGTCACCACGTGGAGATGTATGTACACGTCACGTGGCGCACACGTATGTATGTGTGCGTGTGTGTGCGCATGTGTGATTAGTGAGATTAAGCACCCTTTTCAATATTTTTGCTAACTCACTAATAACTTATACCTTATATACCAGTCAAATTGCTCTTATTTTTTTGTCATGTGTGATTATTTTCTTTGTTTTTATGCACAGGTGATGTGGCAAAATCTAAAGCGTGCGATCACATGAATTAAATCGCGATCGTCGATCTTCACTTAAAGTGAGGGGGTACACGACACACTCTGATTGGGCAACGATTCATTTTAAATTGATTTAGTCTCAGCCGTTCATCTGAATAGTTATAACGGATGAGATTAAATGCGTCCGATGAACTTCGATGGACGTGTGGCGACATCTCTGGCGGCAATTCACGATCAAACGGATGCAACCGCGCGACACTTCTTCTTCACGTACGACGTGGAAAGATTTGAGCACTCCATCTTCAATCCAATGGACGTGACTTAATGGCAAAGATTCGCATCCAAGCGTTTCATATGGGCCATTGATTGAAGATGAAGAGCCAAATCCAACGGCCAGGCCTAAATATGTCTATAAATGCACATGTTTCTTCGATGGTGTAAAGCATTTAGGGGTGTTTCGAGTAATCAAACTATTTAGACATCTCAATCCTTGAATCTCTTGCTTTCTTCATCTTCTAGATCAATTTTTGCATCCAAAGGAGTGTTTGAAAATGAGACTTTGTGGAGAGAATAGGGAGAAATCGCTTTCTCGATGATTGTCTTCGAAATTGCGGAATGAAAAGCCTTTAATCTGATGATCAATTGGATAATTTCGAGCACTATGTTAGGTTAGAATTCGTGTTTTCATCCTAATCTCTCTTCCTATAATATCATATTTATTTTTGAATTGTAGATTATGTTAATTTTATATTTAACTTCAGTTTTCTCTCTTCACGTTTCGGAAATTCTACCTCATTTTTGCTCTTTGATTTCTTTGCGAATCTTGATCTAAATTGAGTGATTTTTGATTTTGGTGGATTTTTCTTTGAGTTATCTTTCTAAATTTATCTATATCCTTAATTTCTCACTTTAATTCCTCATCTGATTTCATCGAAATTTGAAGAAATACCTAAAAAAATAACTTAATTCTTTGTGCATTTCGAACCTTATTCACTACTATACTCTTTAATTTAGATTATAACTTTAAATTGATGAGTTTGGAATTGTTTTTGACACGTCTCTACGTGTATTCAACGACCTCGAAGATTCTTATCGTCAGCTGGTCTTGTTGCAAAGGGGCTTGTTCAAAGATAAGGAGTAGGTTATACGAGGATATTCTTGTTTTTTGTGAAGCACACATTGATCTAATAAGTTTTGGCCATTGTTGCTCACAAGGATATGGAGTTTGAGCAGTTGGTTGTGAAGACAAAGGTCTCTCATGGAGATTTAGAGGGATAATTTACATGCAACAACTTGAGGGCATCATTGAACCTAGGCCTAAACATCTAGTCTGTAAATTGAAAAAGTCTCATTATGGATGAAAACAATCTTCAAGGTAGTGGCACAAGAAGTTTGGCTCCAACATGATGCAGATTGGCTATTATGCGGGTGCAAGCCTTATGTTTGTATTTTATCTAAATTAGTGTGATGATAGGTCTCGCCTTATTTTGATGCTCTATGTTGATGATATGCACATTTCTACTTAGAGTTTACATAGGAAGGTTGATGACACTGTTGAGAATGGAATTTGACATGAAAGGATCTTAGAGCAACAAAGAAGATCCTTGGCATGGAGATCCACAAGGACCAGGAAAGGGGTCGCTTGTGGTTGTCTCAAAAGAGTTATCTTGAGATGATTATTCATGTCTTTGGCATGAAAAATGCTCAAGTGGTGAGCACTCCTCTAGAAAATCATTTCAGGTTGTTTACAACTTTGTGCTTAATGACTAAGGTTGATGTGGATAGTTGTCTCGTGTATGCTCTGGTATATATGAGGTCAAATATTCCTCATGCAGTTGGGCTTTCTGAGCAGATTTGTGAACAATCAAGGGGAAGGAACATTGTAATGCAGTTAAGTGGATTCTTTGATATCTAAAGCACTCGATGAATTAGGGGATTAAATTGCTCATTCACTTCGGCTTGTGAGCAGATTTGTGAGAAATCCAAGGAAGGAGCATTGGAATGCAGTTAAGTGGATTCTTTGATATCTAAAGGGCTGGATGAAACAAAGCTCTATTTTTGCTGTCATCTTTGTTGATTTTGACTTGGAAAGTGATTTATATCAATGAAGATTCATGACGAGGTATGTGTTTATGATGGATGTGGGACTTATGAGCTAGGAATCAACACTCTAGTCTTATTTCACTTTATCTAAAATCGAGATAGAGTACAAGGCAGCTAATGAAGCAGATAAGGAGGACTTAGGGTTGAAGGGATTGATGAAGTAGGGATCCCAAGTGGTGAGTTTCCTTTGCTTTGCGACATTGAGAGTGTTAGTTGCTTAGGGAAGAAATCAAATTTTACGATGCGCAGTTGAAGCACCTTGTATTTCAGAATCACAAGAATCGGGTGTTGATGAATTCGATGGAGATCACTCTTCAAAAGGTAATACAAAAAGCTAATGTCATGGACATGCTGATGAAGGTCAACAAGGTGAAAAAGGTTCAAAGCATTGTTTGGATTCACTTCATATTACATGTACCTTGAAGGATGCAGAGAAATTCCAATTTGGAGGAATAACAAGTATAGGTGTAGCTTGGGAGTTTGGCAAGGTGGAATTTGTGGGTGGGTGTGTCGGCCACCCAAGATAACATGCTCCCTAGTTATTTGGTCTTTTTTGCCCTGTTCTCGAGGTGAGATGGCCTGGTTCCAAGGGGCCGCATTCTTTTTTCTCCCCTCTTTTATCTCCATTCATGCTACTGATATAGCAGCCACCCCATTTCCTTCTTATGCATTTTGTTGCTTTCTTTTGCTCTGTTTACGATCTACTCTCATCTATCTTCTCTGCCCTTCTCGATCCCTATCTCCGTTGAAGCCGTAGAAGAACAGTGATGTGTCTCCTCCTCCCGTGCCAGTCATCCAAGAACAGTCCCAAGGGCTCTCTTGCCGGCACCGCCGGAGATGTATAGAGGTGGATCGCACCACCGCTTGGATAATATCTTCGTGTGCGCTTAGATACTCTCATATCTCTCGTGATATATTTGTCCAAACGCACGCTTCCACGTCTGTTTGAACTCTACACTCTACGCCAATGCTTTAGGCTTGGGATAGGAGGGAAAGAAGGGATTCTCCCATTTTCCAACAATCTGCGACGAAGGGGGGGGGATCTTCTTGTTGAATACTTGGATTCCCGAGGAAGTGAATAGGGTCCTCCGAGAACATTCTTTGATAATTTCCACACGTAATTACTCACCAAATTAATTGCTACTTCGCAGTTATTAGGCGATGAATTGCCTGGTTTAGGCCTATTTATATAGCCGAACTGACGCATGGACTGTCATACGCACTCTCCCCGTTCGACAACGTAGAACACCAAGCATCCTCCGTTATGAACTGCATCCAGAAACTGTCCTTATCCTCCTCGACCCCCGCAGACGATCCGACGACCAAAGCCGGCAACGAGTTTCCGCAGTATGCGACGGTACTCTGCGCCTGATCTTCCGCATCCGGGACAGGCACGTTCTTTCTGAAGACCCGGCATAACGCGAAAGAATCCTGCCAAACACAACGAAACCCAATTATTCTTCTCCTTTCGTGACAGAAGAGTAGATGATTTACCTGAATGCCCCCGACGTCCTCACTGTCCTTGTCGTCTAGACGATACTCATGCATCACCCAGTTCGTCCGGATTCCCTGAGGAGCTCGCCCTCTGTAATACACCAGCGTCTTCTTCATTCCGATCGCTCGATTCTGGCTACTGACCTTCCTATCTTTGCCGGTCGATTTCCAGTATCCAGCTCGGGTCGCTCGGTTCGTCCTGAACCCGTTCGGGTACTTGCGATCGCGCGGCCCGAAGAAATACCACTCTGGATCTCGACTCGGTAGAAAAGATTTCTCTGTGCAAGGAAAAAAATAAGTAATTGCATTGCAGAAAAAGGGAGAGAGATTACACCTGCTAGCTCCCATGGTTCGCACTTGTAGAGATCGATCTCGGGGATTATGTCTAGTTCAATCTTTATCCCGTGAATCTTCCTCTTCAGGTAGTAGTTGACGAGTTCTTCGTCCGTGGGATGGAACCTGAAGCCCGGCGGCAGACCCGCTGGCGCCATTTCTTTTCCCTGCTCGTAAGATTATCATCTCCGCTAGTATAAATATACGGGCATAAACAGACAGATCCAAAGTCCCTTCTCTTTGGGTCTTCGTTCGCTTTCTCTTTAGGAGATGCTTCGACAAATCAAGCGTTACCGACAAGACGGTCACTGCTCTGTGCCCTCTTTGAAGCTTAAGTCCTTAACTGAGGATTAGGGCTTCTAAATGGGCTTTACAGCGCAGCCGCGTGGCAAAGCGGGTTCTATCGAGTTATCGTTGTTACGGCTTTCGTCTGCATGCATGGCTTTATTGAACGAGAGCCCAGCTCGTAAATAACGCAGAACGAGACAGATTTCGCTGATCCCAAACGATTAGCTGTTATTATCGAGACTTCGACGGACGATTTACTGGGTTTTTTACCGCTGGTTCCCTTGTAAAGGAACAGTTGGCGGAAACTCGCCGTCCGTGCTGTGCCGCCATGAGAGTGAAGGAGCTTTTCGCCAGTCTTGAAACTGACGATGGCCGGTGCAGGCAAGACAAGAGGAAGAGGATAGTAATGTTTGTTTACTGGCTTTATCTCTCTCTCTCTCTCTATCTAAACAGCTTTTTGACAAATAATAAACTGACAAAAATAACATCCCGGAGTTCTGACTGATCGATCATCCCGGGGTTCCTGATCAAATTCACATTCTAAAGGAAAAGACAAAGAAAAAAGAAAAGAAAAGACGGAGATTCCTATACCCCCTCTCCCTCTCTAACCGGAAGACACCCAAGAGGGCAACAACTGACCCACATGTTAAAGGTCACCGGCCCCCACCATCCCCCGGCAGCCCCCCGCTATCTCAGGCTACACCGGCTTTAAAACTCTTTTTAAGAAAAAAAAGAGCCGGGGGATCAAAAGGATGAGGAGACTGGTCGTCTGCCAGACTAGGAGAGGGAGATAGAGAGAGAGTGACAGAGAAACAGCACACAGAGGGGGGCTGGACTACACCTGGTAGTTGAACATCGATGAAAATAAACCTACTTAATTTCCATCTTGGAGAGAGAGAGAGAGATGGATGTCGGTGGACAATGCGGAGCACATGAAGAGGAGCGGTGGTGCAGAACGAATGCGACGAGCCGACGAAGACGAAACTGCCGGAATTGAACTAATCGAGGCAGTCACGGGCGGAGACGTGAGTCTTCGCCCTGCGCTATCATTTCTTCCATAGAAAATCCTCGAGCAATGCTAGAGAGAGAACAAAGGAGTCCTATCATCTCTGTCCAGCGCGGTCAGTGGGAAGAAGAAAAGCTGCTAGACAAGACTCTTCTTCTCTCTCTTCTCCCGTCTTCACACTCCCCTTCTAGTGTGCTTCCAAACAGGAATCTTCTACCGAACCCGTCGAGCCGCCATGTCGCCGCCTTGCTCTCGGCCTCTGAAATCGGTAGCTCTCTTTCTCTCTCTAATCTCCCTCGTCGGAGGCGCGCACGCGGCGGCACCCACCGTCAATCTTCCCCGGGTGGAAGACGCGCAGAATTTTCACGTCTACTTCGGCCAGAGCTTCAAGGTGATCAAGAACAGCCTTGACGGAAATAGCTACCTTCTCATGCAGGCGAGTCCACAAGTTGAGCTGACCTTTTACAAACGTACATCGAATATGGACCGCCCCCTCAATAATCAATTTTCAGCGAACAGAGGAACTCGAGAATGGCGTCTAGAGAGAAGTACTGCACCGGAAGAATCAAATCCTTCGTCATCCCGATCTCCAACTTTTCTATCGATACCACTTCCCCCGGTATGCCAGGTACCCTACTGCCCGTCTCCTGACACCATCTTTCCCGTATTCTCATTTTATTTTTATCCGGATTTTTCCGTTGCAGTTTCTTTCTTCGAGGTGAGGAACAGATGAAGGTTCATTCTTTCGCGTCTCCGGCTAACTGTTTGCTGCTCCGCAGCTTCTGGGTTTGCTGGAGAGTTTGAAAGGGGGTCACTTCCGGGCAGGTTACTTCCGAGTGCTTGCTCAAATCTCTATCTACAGGAAACACGGCTCTAGTGAACAAAACGGACCCACAGCAGCTGAAGCAGTTCGCAGCGCACTTCGTCAGTGACGTGGATGGAGATGAAGACTGTAACTACGCCGCTTTCTTGCCGTTGGAGGAGATCCTACCGTTGCAGGTGCTAGAGGCCGAGAAAACGAGAGTGGAATCCTTAATTTATGTCTAGGTTTTTGGGTTTTGCAGAGGGCCGAGTGGATCAGATACTTGGCGCCATTCGTGAACGCAGAAGCTCGAGCAAATGCCGTTTATGGCTCTGTAAAGTTTCTATTCCCACGTGCGAGAGAAAAAGGTTCTAGTTTCTAATGTACAGTTATCGCAGGTGAAGAGCAATTATCTGTGCTTGAGTAAGATGGCGGCGAACCAGAGCGGAAAGTTCAAGCCAGTAGTAGCCTGGGTGGAGTACAAAGAGGTGTGAGCAAGACCCATTATCTGCCTTAAAATTCCTTCTATGAGCCCTCTTCTCTCCGCAGGGAATATGGTCTTTCGTCGAGGACGCGTACAAGAAACAGGTACCAGAAGATCTCAAAAACTTTAGCCAATCGCAGTTCTCTGAGCTCGTTATTTACCGCAGCTTGTGAAGGACGCCGGAGGAGAGAACATAGAAGACGTCCTCTCCGGCAGCAGCTACAACGTCTCCGATCCCGATGACGTGGAGAATTTCCATGCAATTCTCTGCGTAAGTTAGTGCCGTTCTTTATAAAGTTTCTCCATTTTCTCACGGATGTGTTCTTGGTTCAGACGGTCTCCGTGCTGATCGACCAGACATACGCTTCAGATCCGGCGGAGTACTCCTTGTCCACCTTCCTCGAGAATCTCCAGGCCACGGACAACTCGAGTTTCGTTTTTCTCGCGAACCAGAACCTCTGGAGGACTGATAAGCGTATCCGGACCACCGACGACGGGCATGTACCCGGTGAGCTTCCTTCCTCTCTCTCGATCTATCTATCTATCTCTCTCGTTATTTTTCTAATATCATCTCTTCTGGTATTCGGAAAGACTGGTTAGACGGGGCGGTTTCACAGCCGCAGCTGGTGCTGAAGGATCTCATCGAGGCGTTCTTCCCAACGGGCATATACAGCAGCACCTTCTTGAGAAATCTGGCTAAGGTATCGAGAGTGTAACTCTCCCTGATCTAGCAATATTTTCAGGCTCTAAGAGCTCTGGATTTTCTCAGGGGGAAGGGGTAACCGAGATCGGGCCAGAGGGGTGCGATAGAGGAGGATCTGTTCCGTTGGAACCCACCATCGTGCCTTGCACGTGACTATTTGCTTTTGTTTCTCATCTTGTTGACTTCCTGAAATTCATTACTGTTGACTTAGTTTTTATTGTCCATCATGGACCCTCGGAAAAGCATGACCGTCCGATTGGTAAGTCCTGATTGTCCCCCCCCTGAAGAGAGAGAAAAGGGGCTAATTGCTTGAGGAGATTTTAGAAACCGGAGGACTTCTAGAAATTAGGATGAAGATTTTCGGACGATTCTATGTATATCCAAGACAGCTCGTTCTCGCAGCTTCCGGGTACGTTTTCGAATCGGTAACAAAAACTATGGTCTTTCATCGGCGTTCTACGCTCGATCGGGTTTCCGTCGACCGTCATTTGCTCTGCCTCGACATGATAATTGATAAATTACCGTTTTTCTGTTCGAAATCAGTGTAAATTAGTATCGTGATTATTTGAAAATGGTGCAGTCTGTTGTTCTTGGGCTCCACGACGTACGACGTCCACAGGTCCATCAAAAACAACGCGCAGCCCCCTTCGGAGGAGCAAATCCGTCATTTCCACGAAGTTCTGAGATCTTCGATGCCTCCCTCCGATCATCCGAGATAGTTGTCAATCCCATCGTAGACAGGAGTCTCAGGCCGGCGTGATCTTCGACCGGTTACCCGGAATTGTACAGAATGATATAACCAGATCCTGATTCAAAAATGTTAATAAAATATCTTTCTAACTTTGTTCTCTTCTATCGGCATTTTCAGATAACCTCAAACAGAAGGGATGATGACGATGATGATGTCAACAGTTAAATCTTGGTGAATCTCGAAATCAGCATGAGGCGAGGATGAATAGAAATTAATGTGGAGAGGATAATTATAATAAATGGGATGGTTAATTAGGATCGAAGAGAAGCCCATCATCGGTCAGCAAATAGGGGGTCACCAAATCCTCAAAACTCTCGTTGGCATCCAAATGCTCCTGGGAGATAAAGGATTGCCCTGGGTAGACTCAAAAGATCAGCCCTCCGATAAAAAACTAGGAAATGAATAGCCGAGCTATGGACTCAAACCAAGTTGGGGACTCTGAGTTGATGTTATTTTCTGTTACACTTCAGTTGATCCTAAAGATATTGATGCAAGCCTTCCGATCTACCAAGTGGTATCAGAGCCTCCTTGCATTGACTCCTTGGGATCAATTTTATTTGTCCATCGTGAATAATTAAAGAGATGATATCGGAGATAAAAAAGTCTCCATACGGGATCTCATTTCTACTTTATTTTTAATTTTATACAAACTTGAATTAGGAAGATAAAACTATGTGTATTCTGTCTACTTAGCCTTCAATTTTCTTTTGCACGATGGTGGTATGTTTTGAAATTTTTTGTTTACAATGTGACAATTATCATCACTTGCAGTTGTAAATTACACCGGGATGTGTATCCAAGCATGGCAGATGCATTTCCAGACCCGTGAAAAATTTATGCTTCTTCGATAAGCTGGAAATTTCTTGCGACAATGTGTGGCTAATTGTGGCTCGCACAGGAGGTTTGAAAAGTTTGGTTTATGGAAATTGCATTGAGATTGAATCTATTGCTGATTCAAGTTTGTGCACAAGATGTAAGAGAGAACTAACCTGCATGAAATCGATACATCAAGGTGAAATAGTTTTATCGATTTGGACCAAAAGAAAACTAGAGTGAGGATGCCCACGTGAATGTGCCCTGCTGCCTATGGCTTGGGCCATGAAAGATGTACTTTGTGGAAATATTTAGCTTGAATGAAAGAACAGTCATGCCTCTCACTCTTGAGCACTGAGCAGTATCATTCAATCAGTGATGGTGCTCTCTAGATCAACATCTTCATCGAGGATGTTGTAGTGCAACTTTTCTTTTGTCCCCCTGATCCAACACTTCACAGTTATGAGACATGCCCTCTTGTACGTGACAACAGCTTGACCAACTGCTAGAAAGCTCTCGTACAGCGGTGGCAAGTGCAGGATATGTGGTGTTGCCATTATGAGTCAGCCAAATGAGCATGAATCCCCTTCGTCCTTCGCAGTCTCTTTGATATAGACATCAGTTTAAACATGCTATAACCATCCCAGCTTCTTAGTACTGCCACTGGAAGTAGCAGATAGCTTCCAGTATGCTTTATCTTCTCATCAAGTATTGAACCCTGATTCTAGAGGTTCTAGAGAGCCATTATCGTGATAGCTTGCTTCTCCAAGAGATTCATGCAAAACAAATATATCTTCTTCTTTTTTTGTCTTGCATGCAATGTCCATTGATGCCCGTTCCTCAATTCCCGACTTCATCATTGTGGTAAAAAGTGTCAAAGCATCAACCACTTTGCCCATGTGGGAATCAAGTTCATGTAAGATACAGGCCATGAGGATGTGAGAGAGGGAGAATAATAAAGGGAGGCCAAGAGGGGAAGTTTGCCATACCTGCACAATGAACAAAACATTACTTGTTGGCAAGGTCTCTCATTGAAAAACATACTAAATAATTCAGGAGAATGGCTTGAGGATTATAGTGAAGATTCGCAGCATCTCTGACTCGTCTTTGGGGATCTTGGTCTCCTCCCCACCTGTCTTGAAATGTGTAGCCCTTTATAACACGAAGTATCTCCAGCCCATTATAACATAAGTTCTGTTCCACCGTGCTGGGCAGCCCAATTGTTCCACCGTTTGTTTTCTAGCCTCTCCAGCTCATTACAGAGCTTGACATCCTATTGACATTGTTGGCAGCTGTTGCAGAGGGCATGAATCAGCTTCATCACTCTCGCCATTGCCCCCACCAAACACAACATGCTATCATAGCACCTGCACGGATGTCTTTGCATAACATTTGCATCTTCTTCGACATCCTGATCACTACTATAACCGTTTGCTATCATCTACTCATCACCTTTTTCCTCCATGGTTGGTGCTGCTATCAGGTTAACAAAGATCTTCATTACAGTTTAGATGATGAGGTTCAAACTATGAGGGATGCATCGTATGTGTTGCTACGCAATGAAGTTCCCTTTTCTGCTTTCTAATTTTTTTCCATGAGTGCAATCATCCTCTTCCTTTTTCAATTGTCACATCAGCAGTCTATGATGACAGATCACATTGGGGTGATAAAGTTTTGGAAAAAGATGATGTAATAATCTAAAAAAGAGGAGAGGAGAGTGATAAGCATAATATTGTGGTTATTGAAAATACAAATTCATATATAAAAAAGTAAACTCAACTCTTTAAATTTTGTTTTTAAGATTAGAACAACAGCAAGTCAAAGTCTAATTGACGGGGAGGAAGGTTAAAAGATCTAATCAAGAATTGATCATGTTTTTAATAGAGAAAATGAAGGAGATCAACAGAAGAGACTAGACGAATGAGAGCAATATGGTCATCAGATTACAAGTGTCCCAACCTTCTTTTGAAGATTAAGAATTTCTAGATCAAAGGTGACATTATGATTATAGATGGAAATCATGAATTTAAGAATTAAAATTAGCGAATTACGATCATAAAAACTTCCAAAACTTCCAAAACTAAATACTTCCAAAACTAAAGAATCTATGATCATGAACTTACTCTAGAAATGCTCCAATGCAATCATTCATTTGTTAGCCCACACATCTCTTTTGGGCCTAACAACTTACATCTAACATAAGGAATGAATAAAAAATACAAGAAACTCACTAGATTTTTTGTTTGATCCGCAAACGTTAATCAATCAAAGCTCTCTTTCCTCCAGCTAGCTAATACTGGCAGCGTCAAAATAAACATCAAGATCCCGAGTTTTCTATGTTCTTTTTTTTTATCAACTGCCATGGATAGACAGGGTATGAAATGATAAAAGTTTTAGCTCCAAACTCCATTAAGATCATGAGATATCTAGTGGGTTAGAATTATTTAAATGAAGCTGGAATCATTGCTGATTGTCTGATTTATCTTGATCAAGATCAGAAGGGCCTAGATTGTGTTACCTATCATGATGTGATTTGTCGTGACTTAGAAATAAGGCCAGAATCAACATTGACTATCCAATTGTCTTTAATCAAATTTAGGAGCTCCAAGATTGCGTCACATATTGCACTATGATTTGTCATAATAAAGATCAAAATCAAGAAAATTTATATCATTAATCGTATGGAATGAGATTGGGGGGCAATGATTAGTTGTGCAGAGAAGGACAAAATAGCATGCTTGCTGAACCTCTTGCTAGTCTACGGGATCAAATGGCTTCAATTGGCGTCGCCATTTGGAGCATTGATAACATGCAATCTGAACATGATAATACATGATTATTAATGCAAAATAAGGCATAAAACATTCCATTTATATGCATGTTATCATACTTTGAGTGCATTTCTATCATTTCATGCAATTTTATGTTATAATCTCAAAATGTTTTAATTTAGGGTTAATTATGATGAATTAAAGATAAATGATTTTATAACCTATCTTTACTTGAGATTATAAGTGGTTTTTAAAGTTAAATAAGGAGAGAAATCATTTTTATAAACATTCATTTAATTTTCTAAAGTTAAGATCTTAAAGAAATGAATGTATTTTTGAAATAGAAATAAATATCTTGTTATTTAAATATTTTGACTTTTTATAATGATAGATAATTGAATTTCAGATCCAATGAAAAAAATCTGGATTAATTTGGAGTTGTATTTTGAAAGTTATGAATTTTCTAATTTTTAGGGATTTTTCTGAATTTATTTTTGAGTTTAAATCATTTAAAAAACAATTAAAAAAAGAATAAAAAGGGGGTTTATTTTTGCGCGGGACACGTGGATGCGACGTGGCACGCAAGGCCACGTGGCAGAGCCACGCGGACCCATGCGAGCGCTTGCATGGCGCGGATGTGACACATGTGCATATTTATATTTACTCATAATATTAGGGTTATAGTACATATAAGCATCCGTAATCGGATAGACGCTAACCCTCTAATTCAGCACACCTTATAAACCCGTTTAGTTTCTTTAATTTTATCCGTGTGGGACTAAACTACTCTTGTTTTAAGTTCGCAAGACACGTGGCTGAAGGCGACGTGTTGGATTGAAAGGCGCGGATCATCCCGCGTTGATGAAGTGGGCTCAAGGTCCACCGGATCGCGATCGCGCACATGTCTTAAAATAAGAGTTTTAACGGTCCAGATTTCACGCGATCAAAACGCATCCAAAGCGTTAGATCGCGATCCAACAGATGCGTTTTCACGCGTTTTATAATGCATACATGATAACATGCATTTATAACTTAATTTCTTATCCTAATTACCTCATATTCATGCTTATTTTATGTGAATATAATGCATGTTATCATATTTTTTAAGAATTTTCTCCATTGGTATGTCATTTCACTAAAGTCGATATTTATGCATAAATTAAGGATAATTTCATGCTTGATGGATGATAAGTCTTTTGCAAAGTCAAAATTAATAGAAGTTAATCTCTTTTTTGAATTACTTTTGACTTTAGTGTATGTTTTGAAAGATAATTTCAAGATGATTAAGAAGAATTCTTAAGAAATGAGCTAAGTTAATTTTTAATTCATCTTAATTTCTTCTTTGAAAGTATATTTTTAGATGACATGATATTAAAAAGGAAGAAATTTGTGATCCAATGGAGAAAATTTGGATTAAAAAGGAGTTGTATATTTTAAGTTATCAATTTCTAAAGTTTATGCCCTTTTTTAGATTTTAATTTGATTTTTAAATTAATTTTTATTAAGTTTTCTTATTAAAAAAATTGAAAAAGGGGTTGTTTTAACCGCAGGACCGCGGGGCTGACGTGGCGCGCAAGACGGGCTGACGTGGCACGCGGGACCCGCGCGGCTGCGACGCGGCACGCAAGGCCACGTGGCAGGGCCGCGCGGGCCCACGTGAGGCGCAGGTGGCACACAGGGCATGGACACGTGGCAGGAGGCCACGTGGGTCCACGCGAGTCCACTTCATCCGACGCGCGATCGTGAGCTACCGTGAAATTCTCATTAGACGGTGGATCGAGTCGGACGAAGAACCACGATCGACGCGCGATCCTGGCCCGATTGTCGCGCGATCGTGGCCCATTCAGCGCAAAATCGGGAGCCACCACCGCTCCAAATGATGGACCATGATCGCCGCGCGATTGTGGCCATCAAATCATGCTCCCGACCGCATCAAACGGCCCGAATTTTTCGGGCCAAAATCTCCTTTAAAAGACGATGTATCCTCTCCTTTGTTCTTCAACTTTTGATTGATTTGTGAAGCAATTAAGCAAATTTGGAGCAAAATCTTAAGTTCTTCATGATCCCCCTGTGTTTAGACTCAATTGAGAAGCAATTAGAGCGGGATTGATCGCGAATTCCTCCTTGATTTCATCGAATTTTCCCCTTGAATTCCGAACGTCTGCGAGGAAGAAATCGAGCAAATTCGCTTCAATCCACGTGAATTGAAGCCCCATTCTTGCGGAAATCGGGTTAGTAGTGAGATTCGATTGATTATCAAGAGGTAATTTGAGTTTTTATTAGATTTATAAGTTTAATTTCACAAATTAGTTCTTAGTGTTCTTCATTTTCCTGAAATTTCAGTCCAAAAAATTACTGATTTTGAAAATATGATATCATCAGCTTTTCGTGGATAGCAAATTCATCAAATTCCGAGTTCATTTGACCCTTCAATTTGACATTTAACCAAGCACTGTTCATTCTTCATCAGAATTCAAACATTGACTTTCGGGGTCAATTACTTTCAATTTACAAATCAGAATTCGATCATTTTAGTCTCTTTAGATTTCTCTGGTTCTTGGCTTTCCATTGATATATAAATTTGGATTTGGATTTGGAAGATTTGGCTTTCATTTGACCAGTCAATTTGAAGATTTCCTGTGAGGTGTTCATTTCGAGGATTTTCTGATATTTGATTTTCAATGATTCATAGTAAATCCATTTCTTATCCAAAAATCACGAATTCTACATCAATAAATTCCATTTTCTCTCTAGTTTCTAAATATATAATTTTCGTAATCTTCTGACACCTTTTGATTCTCTGATTTTACTGAACACCTACTGTTGGTCAAAGTCAATGCTTTGACTTAGACTTTTGACTTTTCTCTATCAAACCCAAGAATTCAATTCTTAAAACTTCTTATTTAGTCTATTTATATCATTTCTATTCATCACATCTTACTTTTACTTCTTTAAAACCTCTTTTAAGCCTAAGTTTGACCAAGTCAACTCTGCAATTAAAGTCAACCCTGCTCTCTGTGGATCGACCCGATACTTACACATTACTTGATTTTATATCTTTATCTTTGTGAGTTCGGTTTTGTAAATTTTTTTGACCGACGTTTGTGTGTTTTAACGACCGCACAAAACGCTTCGTCAATACACATGAGGCATCATCGGGAGCGTCCATCCGCGATCGAACGGCCAAGATCTATTAATAACGGTTCGATTTCACGCGTTTAATCTAGACCGTTGATAAAGATTAAAACGCTCCATCTGACGGTTACGCCCAAATCGGCTATAAATTGAGGTGTTCTTCGATTTTGTAAGACATTATGGGATGATTTTATCAAATTGATCTATCTACACCCTTTTATCTTTGAATCTCTCGCTTCTAATCTCTTCTAGACTCGTTTCCGTGTCCACGGAGTGATTAAAACTGAGATTTCGTCGATCGATCAAGGAGAATTCGTCTCTTGAACACCGATGTTCGCTTTCGAAATCGCGGAATGAATAGCCTCGATCCGGCAATTAATTGGATCATTTCGATCGCTATCTCGGGTTAGAATACGTGTTTTCCCTCTAATCTATCATCATGTATCATCAATTTATAATTTAGTTTAGTTTTGTAATTTAGTTTAATTTTGTTTTTAATTTCGGTTCTAGTTCTTCCGATTTTCGGAAATTTTATCCCACTTCGCTCTTTGATTTCTAAATCGAGTGATTTTTTATTTCGTGGATACGTCTTTGAGTTATCTTTCTAAATCTACCATTTTCCTTATTTTTTATCATCAATTCATCGTCCGATTTGATCAATTTCTAAAAGATCTCTCGAAAATACCTTATTTCCCTGTGGATTCGACCCTTATTTACCATTATACCCCTTAATTCAAATTAATTTCACAAAATTGGTAAGTTTGGACTTTGTTTTGACACGAGACCATGTGAAATTGACGACCTCGCGGTCTCCGCTCGTCAAAGCATTCCCATCTTGCCACGTGTCATGTGAAAAGACAAATCTTTTAGTCCCACATTAGAAAATTGACTTTTAAAAAACATATAAATAAAAGGTCATAAATAGGGTTCGATAGCCGCGTTACGCATATAATGATGATTAAACCATGAATACTCCCCTTAGCCATACCACGCAAATGTTGCATGTGCACTTCGTTGCACAGTCCCTTCATGCCACATGTGCCCCATTGCCACATTAGCCTACCACATCAGTTGTGCATTTAAAACCACTTTTTTTTACCAATTTAAGCTTGAAATAAATTCAAAAAAATCAAATAAGACTTTAGAAAGTTCCCTAAAGTTCACACTATTATATTGTTCAATCTAGAGCGCTTTTTGAAGTTGTTTTTTTGACATTTTAATCCTTGTCACGTCCTCTTTTTTGCATATCACCTATAATTCAAAATTTGAAGAGACAAGTAGTGATAATCATGCATTTCACTCATTTCATCTTTTCCCATTTTAATCCATTTTATTCTTCGTGCAAGGCCTACGAAGATGAAAACTCACAAAAACTTAGTAAATTCATAGTTATTTGATCTTGGGAAAGGTCAAACATCACTTATGCATCAACTAACCGTAAATTAAGCCAAAATGGACCTATAAGTGGAATTACATGAACGCAAAAATTACATTAAAACATGATGACATGCATTATAATGATGTGAATTATTCGTTAAAATGCTAAAGAATCATTTATTTGCATGTAAAAAATGCATGTTATTTGAGAGTACATATGTGTGTGGATAGGAGAGAGAGAAGAAAGATAGAAGTGTAAGAATGCCACTAGGGCTCATATTCTCTCACAAGCCCCCTCAAGTTAGAGCATGTAGATAAAAAAACCCAACTTGTGAGAAGCTAAGTAATACGAAGTAATGCTTAGCCGATTAGTGAGGGTGTTTGCAAGTTGACTAGATGAGCCAATGTGATTAATCGTGATTGATAACATGCAATTTGTACATGAAATTTGAATGATTATTGATGTCATTTAAAGCATTAAATATTCTATTTTTATGCATGTTATCATATTTTAAGTATATTTCTATAATTTTATGTAATTTCATGTTATGATCTAAAAAACATCATTTTATGGATAATTATGCATAATTAAACAATGTGATTCTAATCCTATTTATATTTGAGGTCATAATTATGTTTTCATGATTAAATGATAAGAGAAAAGATTTTTATTTACGCTCATGTATTTTTCTAAATTTATTTTATACAATACATGAGTGTATTTATTAAATTAAAATTCATTCTCTTGTTATTTTAATATTTTGACTTTTTCAAATATTAAATTAAAAATTCAATTTCTGATCCAATAAAACAAATTTGAATTAATTTGGAGTTGTATTTTGAAAGTTTATGAATTTTCTAATTTTTAGGAATTTTTTGAAATTTTTCTGAATTTATTTAACTTTATTTTCGATTTTTACATAATTCAAAAGAATGAAAATAATATTTTTATTTACCGCGCGCTGATGTGACGGAGCATCGTTGATAACATGCATATTTAACTTGAAATTCTTATCTTATTTAACTCATATTCATGCTTATTTTATGTGATTATGATGCATGTTATCATAGTTTTTTATGAATTTTCTCCATTGGTATGCCATTTTACTCAAGTCTATATTTATGCATTATTTAGGGTTAATTATGTGCTTTCTGGATGTTTAATATTTTGCAAGGTTAAATAAATAGAAATTAATAACTTCCCTTGATTTATTTTGACTTTAGAAGAATTAATGGATGATATTAAATACACTTCTTAAAAGATTACTTAAGTTTATTTTAAATTCATCTTATATCCTTCCTTTAATTTATATTTTAGATGGCATAATATTAAAGATAAAGAAATTTGTGATCCAATGGAGAAAATTTGAGTTTAAAAAGAGTTATATTTTTAAAAATATGGATTTCTGAATTTCTTGGATTTTTCTGGACTTTTCCAGAATTTATTTTGATTTTAATTCCTTTAAAAATGGCAAAAAGGGGTTTATATCTCCACAGGACCCGCGGAGCTGACGTGGCACGTGAGACCCGCGCGGATGCGACATGGCACGCAAGGCCACGTGGCAGCGCCACGCACACCCATGCGCGGAGGTGGCGCGAACGCGTGGCAGGACCACACTAGTCCACGCGGATGCCCGGGTGGCGCCACGTGGCATGAGGAGTGACTGGGCTGGCAGGTGATGGGCCCACGGGTTAGTGGGCCCAGGTTAGATAGTTGGGGCGATAACGCAAATGCGTTAGAGCACCCCATGTTTTATACTCACCATTCCAATCTATTTCTTCCGTGTGGGACTATGTTCCCGTGGGATTTTAAGAGTGCAGGACATGTGGCGTCGTGATGTTCGTCGGATGCAATCGTGATAAGGGAGATGCTTTGATCGCGTGAACTGGAGTCCACCAGATCAAGGATCAAGGCACGTGTGCAAAACGGAGCCGTCGATCTCATTAATGAAATCATACGGCCTCGGATTAATCGTGAATGCGGTGCATCGTGGGGAGACACGTGGACACGTTGTGACGCTCCAATCAAGATCGGACAGACGAGAGGAAATGGAGAACATGGGCCCGCGTCGTGGGATCGTGGCTCATCCTACGCGCACGATCACGGCCGTCCAACCGATCTTCATCAAATTGAACGGTCAGCGCTTTTCGCACAAAATTTCCTTATAAAAACCTATGTATTCTCTTCTTCTAAGTAACTCTTGATTGAATCGTGAAGAAATTAATCAGTTTTTTAGCAAAATCCTGAGTTTTTCGTGATCCCCGTGTTTAGAATCGATTGCGATCCAATTGGGGCAGGATTGATCACAAATTGTTGCTTGATTTGATCGAATTCTCCCCTTGAACGCCGAACGTACGTCTAGGAAGAAACAGAGCAATACTCTTCAATCCGCGTGAATTCAAGCCAAATCTTCAGGTCAATCAGGTTATTAGTGTGAATCGATCATTCATCTTGTAACAATTTTTATTTAGATTAGATTTAGGTATTTAATTTTATCATTAAAGTCGATTTGTTTTTCATTTTCGCCCAAATTTGGTTCAGATTTTTTCTTGTTTTGAAACAAGAATTTCTCCCTGATCTTAAGTTTGAATCACTTTATTCTAGTTTCATTGGATTCCTTGTTTCATCAGCTTTCCGTGGATAGCAAAAATCGTAAAATTTTATCATCATTTGACCCCTCAATTTGATGTTTGACCAACTACTGTTCATTTTTCAATCCGAATTTGGGTGTTGACTTGTGGGATCAATTAATCTTAAAATTTCAATTTAAATTTGACAATTTTGGTCTCTTTGGAATCCTCTGGTTTTTAGCTTTCTATTGATATATCAATTACAGGATTTGGATATCATTTGGTTAGTCAATTTGAAGATTTACACTCAAGTGCTCATTTCGGGATTTTTCTGATCTTTGATTTTCAATAATTTATAATAAATCCAATTCTTCTCGAAAAATCACAAATTTTATATCAATAATTTCTATTTTCTCTATAGTTTCTTAATATATAATTTTCGTAATCTTCTGATCCCTTTTTATTCTTTGATTTTACAGAAAGTCAACTATTGGTCAAAGTCAACGCTTTGGCCTTGACTTTTGACGTTTCTTCGTCAAATCAGTTTTTAAATTCTTAAAATATTTTATCCCATATATTTATATCATTTCTATTGATTATATCTTACTTTCATTTCTTAAAAACCCTAATTAAACCTAAGTTTGACCGAGTCAACTTTGTGATCAAAGTCAACCGTGTTCTCTGTGGATCGACCTGATCTTTACACTAGATTTTATATCTTTGTTATTGTGAGTTCAGAATTATAAATTGTGTTTGACCGATGTTTGTGTGTTTTAACGACCGCATAAAATCGTACCGTCAGTCGCCACATGGCGACGCGTGGACGTGTGTTTGTGTGACACATGTACACGCGTGCGTGACGTGTATGTGTGTGACGTGTGTGCGTGACACTCGTGTGTGCGCGTGACACGTGTGCACGATATTCAATAGTGGTTAAAGCATCCGTTAACATATTTAAGCTAACCCATTAATCCACTGTATCTTATATAGTCAATTCAATGTCATAATTTATTCCCTGTGGGACTCTATTTTTTTATTTATGTTTCAAGAGACGTGGCGCCATGTGAGATGTCCTATCGGGTGATTAAATCACGTGCGTCGGATGTCACATACTCACAAGGGGTACACGGCGATATCCGATTAGACGACGATTTGATTGAATCGGTGTTTAATCTCAGCCGTTCATCTTCGAGTTATAACGGTTGAGATTTAACGCGCCCGATGGACACTTGGATTTATCGCTATCGTCCGATGAATATCCAATGGACGAGATGAAACGACGCCTTCTCTTCACGCGCTACATGGCTTAATCTCAACGCTTCATCTGCAATTGGACGGACGCGACTTATTGACGTCGATTTGACCAAACGGCGCTTAATCTCAGCCATTGATCGCATTGAATCGATGCATCCAACGGTTACGCCCAATTTCTCTTATAAATTGAAATGTTCTTCACGACAGAAAACCATTCTTGGGTTTTCGAGCAAATCGAAACTGTCTAGACACCACAATCTGAGAATCTTTTGATTTATAAATCTTCTTGTCTTATTTTCGCGTCCGAGGAGTGCAAGAAATCAGAATTTGATCGAAGGAATCAGAAGAAATCACATCTTGAACGCCAAACTTCATTTTCGAAATCGCACAATGAAAGGCCTTGAATCAGGCGATTAATTGGATCATTTCGAGCGCGACTTTGGGTTAGATTACGTGTTTTCATCCTAATCTTTCATCATTTAGCATTAGATTTACATTTTGAATGGTAGATGAAGTTTAATTTTATTTTAATTTCAGTTTTTCATACAATTTTGCGATCGATTTCTATCTCAATTTCTATTCTCGATTTCTCCACAAATTCTAATCCAAATTCAGTGATTAATGATTCCGTGGATTCGTATTGGAGTTATCTTTCTTAATATACTAAATTGCCTAATTTTTCACCTCAATTCATCATCTGATTTGATCGAATTTCAAAGATATCTCAAAAATTTCTCTTATTTCTCTGTGGATTTGACCCTTACTCACCACTATACTCCTTAATTAGTGATTTAATCCTTTAATTGGTGAGTTTGGAACTTGTTTTGACACAAGATTGTGTGTATTCAATGAGCGCACAAAATCATTTCGTCAGTGATCAGTCTCATGAGAACCATGTCACAAATAGTGTGGCAGTCGATGTCAATGTGCTTGGAGCACTCATGAAAGGTGGGGTTATTCATAATAAAGGTGGTGGCATGATTATCACAATACTTTAATATTCTCCCCTACAACAAAAAACCAAGCTCATGAAGTAACCGATGTACTCGTAGAATCTTGGAGGAGGTATGGGCCATAGCTCAAGACTCCACTTCCTCCCAAGAGAGAGAGACCATGTGTTGCTTGTGACTCCACCGACTCACTAGATTCCCTCTAAATGTATAGAAATTTAAAGAGGATTTCCAATCACCATGACATCTAGTGTAGTTGAAGTCCTAATATGCCTTAATCGAATGTGAAAATGGCATTGATAAACTAGATCAGGCCTAGGAGAATGCATGACATAGGCACAAACACAGAGGGTGGCATGTTAGTGAATCTCTAGCGGTACATGATAACATGCTAATTAGACATGATAATACATGATTATTGATGCATATTAAGGCATAAAAGATTTCATTCCTTTGCATGTTATCATATTTATGAGTATTTATCTATCATTTTATGAAAAAGTCATTATAATCTCAAAATAATTTAATTTTGTGTTAATTATTATGAATTAAAGATAAATTATTTTATAACCCCTCTTTACTTGAGATTATAAGTAGTTTTTAATGTTAAATAATATGAGAAATCATTTTTATAAACATTCATTTAATTTTCTAAAGTTAAAATCTTAAAGGAATGAATGTATTTTTGAAATAAAAAATAAATCTCTTGTTATTTATTAAATTTGACTTTTTAGAATAATAGATAACTAAATTTGTGATCAAATGAAAGAAATTTGGATTAATTTGGAGTTATATTTTGAAAGTAATGAATTTTCTAATTTTTAGGGATTTTTTCGAAATTTTTCTGAATTTTTAATGAATTTCTAAGGATTTTATGGAATTAGAAATCGAATTTTCTAATTAAAAATCAATTTTTCAAAATTGTATTAACGCGCAGGTGACATGGCGTAATCTTGATCATCCTATCACATCGTGATCAAACGGTCGAGGCAAGCGATGACGTGACAGCGTGAGGAGCGTCTGATCGTGTGGAATTCTAACTGTTGATCTTCACTTACGCGACGGGGTATACTAGATCCATCTTAATCTCGACCGTTGATCGCATAGAGTTATAACGGTCGAGATTAAATCGCGGAAAGCGCAATCTGAGGCGTCCGATCGCGATCCAACGGTGTGCGTTCAATGCGTTTTATAACGCGCGGTGATGTGGCTTGATCTCGAGTGTCCGATCGCGATCCAACGGCCACGACTTAACAGTAATGATTCGCGATCATGCGTTTCATCAGAGCCGTTGATGCGTTTCATCGGACGAGTTACGCCTAAATCTCCTATAAATTGAGATGTTCTTCGTATTTGTAAAGCATTCGAGAGCAATTCAATCAAAGTGAATTGTTTTAGACACCAAATCTCTTGAATCTCTTGATCCCAATCACTTCTAGAGTCATTTACGCGTCCACGGAGTGCTTAAGATCAAGATTTGGATGAACGACGAGGAAGAAATTGACGCTTGAACTCTACGATCGCGATTTTTGGATTTTTTATGAAAAGCCTTGATTTCGGTGATTAATTGGACTAATCCGATCACAATTGTGGGTTAGGGATCATGTTTTATCCTAATCTATCGTCTGTTACTATTTAATTTCATTTTAGAATCGTTAATTTGAGTAATTTTAAGTTTATTTTCGTTAATTTTGCTCTTTACAATTTCAGAGAAATACCCTCACTTAGATCTTCTATTTCTCTACGAAATCGAAGTCAAATTCGATGATTTTTGATTTTGTGGAATCATCTTAAAGTTCTCTTTCATAAAATACCATTTTCCCCAATTTCTATCATCGATTCATCGTCCGATTTGATCAAATTCGAAGAGATCATCACAAATTTCCCTAATTCCCTGTGGATTCGACTCATATTTACCATTATACCCCTCAATTCGAGTTATTTTCATTAAATTGGTAATTTTGGACTTTATTTTGACATGAATCAGTGTAAAATTGATGATCACATCGATTCGATCCGTCAGTACATGCATAAATTGGTTGAGAAGACCATCATATAAGCAATATTTGAATGAGTAATTGTCTAGTAGATTAGCTTCTCAGTGAGTTGATGATATGTTTTAACATTTTCAAGAAAGGGAAAAGTAGAATCTCGACAATTAGGCTTAATGTTAATGAGGCTTTGTAGCCAAGGATTTTGGCATCTTGGAGTAGGTCAAGCACATATTTAATTGGTTAAGAACTAATTTTCCACCTTGATAAGCCAACTTGATGCTAGGAAACTACTTGGGTGCACCCAAAAACTCATATAATGAGATGTATTTGTAAAAAAGTCTTGACGCAAGTGATCCCAGCCATGTCACTTTTGGTAATCAGGATATAATCAACATAAATGGCGAGTATAACACTGTTGGTAGAGGCATTCTTTTGAAACACAGTAGGGTCAACCTTGATGAATATTTATGTGGCTTGAAAGCTAATTATACTTTCATCTTTTTTTATATTTATTAAAATAAACTTTTATTCATTGTCTTTATTGTGTAATATTTGTAATGAAGTACATAAGCATATGCGATAACTAAATGAACAATAATGAGATCATAATACAATGATCACTAGTATTTAAACATATGTTCTAAATACTCTTATTTCTGGGATATTCGAGAAGGACATCGAATTATCTCAAAAGAATAACATTGTCTGATTTGACTCATAAGATGAGTATGGTTGATCTCATGACCATCGATGTGGAGATGCCAAGGATTGATAGTGGGTGATCTTTTGGAGAAAGGGTTCACTGAATTAATCTTTATGAATTCTTTAATAATATTATACCAAAATGTCAATTAGGTTTATTCATGTCACGATTGTGTACGTGGTCCTTAAACCTGAGACACCAAAGATAACTTGTGGATAGATAATTGTGTTTTGATTATGGCTTACAAATCCCTAGCCATAGAATCTCTAAAATGGTATACATTAAATATGACATAAAATCCTCAAAGATAATTGTATGGTTAATATGAGACCATTTGTCCTTGGTATTTGAGGAGATTGACTCAAGGAGTGAAATGCAATGAAATCTTTGTCCAAGGTAGATGAATTATCATAGAAGGTGTTCTTGATTATTTTCTCAATGTATTAATACTAACTTGAGTGATTCATTAGGGTTTGACAGTTTGACCATACACTAAGTCATCTATGATTCTCATATACACAAAGGATTATACATACATGGTAACTATGAAAGCAAGGTTCCAAATAGGGATTCTTCTACACTACATATCTCCTAGGTCACATGATGTAGCTTCGCACCCAACAAGAGGACATCTCAACTCGTCAATTGTGTTAAGTCATTCATTAAATAATTAATTTATGTGTTGATAAAGATAATTAATAAGGTTGGACAATAAGATATTATTTGATATATAGAGTTATTAACTAGCAAGATATATGGACCTAGAGGGTCATACATATGAGGTCGACAAAAGTCGGTATATATAGGCATAATTATGAGGGCTTCATGAAAATTTTACATACCAAATGTTTAAAAATTGGGGAAGAATAGTCATAACTCAAGTTACCTATGGAAGCCTTATAGAAATTCAACTGCTTTTTTTCTCTTTTTCTCTTCATGAGGTGTGTTGAAAAGGAAATTCAATCTGTTTGGCGATCATATAGATACTACTAGAAGCTGGTGCTGGGATCTGAGGCTCGAAAAGCTCTCCAAATATTTGTCCAAAATAATGATTGCAGCGGAAGGTGTTGAATCAAAACATTCAACATCGTGGAAGCACCAAGAATGGATGATCTCATCATCCATTCTAGGTGATCCTATCATCTAGTATGGAATAAAATTCATACTTACTTGGATCATTTGAAAGAGTTCTTCAACCGTTCAAGCGTCCGGCCTCTAGCGGTATCCACACAGTCTCCAGACGATCGGATCTCCTCTTGAACACTCGTCACCACGAGAGGAAGAGAAGAGGGAGGGGAAGTTCCACTAGGCTTCCATGGGCACCTCTATTATGGTTGTTCTCTCCCTATTTATAGACTTTGGGAATGTGAAATTTTCACAAAAACCCTTATTATTATGTCTATATCCACCTACGTCCATTGACCTTATGTGTGTGACCCTCTAGGTCCATATATCTCGCCAGTTAATGACTCTATCAACCCAATAACACTTATTGGTCCTTCTTATCAATTAACTATATCAACATATAGATTAATTGACTAAGGATCGATTTAACCCAATCGACAGGTTGAGTCGCCAGCCCGGTGGGTGCCAAACTACACCACATGCTCTAGGAGATATAGAGTATATTAGAACTCTTTCATGGAACCCTGCCGTCATTGATTACCATGTACGTATAATCCTTCATCCACACGAGACTCATGAATGACTTAGGGTATGGTTAATTGTTAAACCCCTAATCAGTCACTCAATTTAGTACTGATGCGAGTAGGAAATCATTGAGAACAACTTATCTAATATTTCCGCTACCTTGGCCAAGGATTTAATCGCATCTCATTCCTTGAGTCAATCTCCTCATATACCGAGGGTGGATGATCCCATCTTGACCACTCAATCACCTTCGAGGACTTCATGTCGTATCCAATCTATGACGTTTTGGAGATCCCGTGGCTAAGGGGTCGTAAGTCATAGTCAAAACACGATCATTGATGAGACGAGACCGCGAGGTCGTCGATTTCACGCGGTATCGCGTCAAAAATAATTCCAAACTTACCAATTTTAAGAAATTCACTCGAATTGAGGGGTATAATGGTAAATATGGGTCGAATCCACAGGGAATTAAGGAATTTCTTGATGTAATCTTCAAATTTGATCAAATCGGATGAGAAATTGATGGTAAAAATTGGGGAAAGTGGTATTTTAAGAAAGTAGACTTGAAATCGATTCTACGGAATCAAAAATCGTCGAATTTGGACTTGATTTCGCGGAGAAATCAAGATTTGAAGTGGAGAGAAAATTTCGAGCGTGAAAATAGCGATTTCATCTAAATTTCGAAGAAATTAAGTTCTAAATCTTAATCTAAACGTAAATTAAACTAGATTGGAGGATTAGGAAGCAAAAACTGCTCCCACTAACTCACGATTGTGATCAAATAATCGTGATTAAGCTTCTCAATCACCAAAAACGTAAAGAGAGCGAGCGTGACGTTCAAGTGGCGATTTCCCTTCGATTTTCCACCAAATCTCGACTTCTACCCCACCGTGGATGCGGAATTGAAAGAGGAAGAGGAAGAAATCGAGAGAAACGAGAGAGAGGGTGTCTAGACAGCTCAATTTGCTTGAAATCTCAACTCGGATACATATAACGACGAAGAACACGTCAATTTATAGCCCAAATTGGGTGAAACCGTCCGATCTCCTTGATTAACGGTCGTGATGAAACGGTTCATCACGAACCGTTACAGTTAAGTCCCGGCCGTCCGATCTTGATCAACGGTCCGGATGAGCTCTGATGAGAAGCGTTATAAAAAACGCATCGTTTGACGCCGTTGGATCGCGATCGGGCGGTCCAGATGCGATCCGCCCCGATTAATCGCAGCCGTTATAACGCTTTAATTTACGCACGTGTCTTGATCATCGTCGGTGGACCACTCCCCATCCGATTGACGCGTGAGATCGACGCGTCATCCCTTGATCCGACGCTCCTCATCGCGCCACATCCCATCAAATCTGAGCCGTTATAACTAGATTAAAAGGCACGTGCGTTGATTTCTGATCCGTGGACTGCGCTCACGCGATCGACGCGCGAGATCCTGCGCGCCGCCCAATCCAACGCTCCGCACGCGTCCACGTCACCTGAAAGGTAAGTACAACGTGTGGATTAGTCCCACACGGTAATAATTATAGAAAACCGTCGGGTTTATATGACCCGACGGTTTAAAGGGTTAATAACCCTTCCCATATAGGGAAGGCTGAAGACCCTTTATATATAGTATAAATAAAATATATAATGCATACAATGCGCCACGTAGGCGCTGCGCGGGTCCGCGTGGCGCTGCCACGTGGCCTTGCGTGCCACGTCGCATCCACGTGGGGCCCGCGCTAAAATAAGCTCAATTTTTATTTTTTGTTTATTTAAAAATGGTTTAAAATCGAAAATAAAATCAGAAAAAATCCAGAAAAATCCCTAAAAATTGTAAAAATCATATCTTTTAAAATACAACTCCAAATTAATCCAGATTTTTTTCATTGGCTCTGAAATTCAATTATCTATCATTATAAAAATTCAAAATATTTAAATAACAAGAGATTTAATTATATTTCAAAAATACACTCATTTCTTAAGATTTTAAGTTTAGAAATTTAAATGAATGTTTATAAAAATAATTTCTCTTATTATTTAACTTTGAAAACCACTTATAATCTCAAGTAAAGATAGGTTATAAAATCATTTATCCTTAATTTATCACAACTAACTCTAATTTAGTGTATTTTGAGATTATAACATAAATTTGCATGAAATGATAGAAATGCACTCAAAGTATGATAACATGCATATAAATGGAATGTTTTATGTCTTATTTTGTATTAATAATCATGTTTTATCATGTTAAGATTGCATGTTATCAATCATCCATCCACAAGATGTCTTTGGTGTCTCGAGGTCAAAGGACCACGTACACAACCGTGACATGAATCAACCTGATTGACAATTAGGTATATTACTATTCAGGGATTCATACGGATCAATTCAGTGAGCTCTTTCTCCAAAGAGCACCCACTATCTGTCCTTAGTGTCTCCACACCGATGGCTATAGGATCAGCCATACTCATCATATGAGTTGGATTACATAGTGCTATTCTTTCCGGATTATTCGATGTCCTTCTCGAATGTCCCACGAATAGGAATGTTTAGAACATACGTTTAAAGACTAGTGATCACTATATTATGATCTCATCATAATTCACTTAGTCCTTGCACATGCTCATGGACTTCATTGCAAACATCACACAAGAATGACAATGAATAAATTTCATTTCAATGAACATAAACAAGATACATGAAAGTGTGATTGGCTTATACGCCACATAATATCCATCAGCTGGACATTTCAATAGTTTTGAGAACTCCTTCAGTGAACCGTCTAAGTGTAGATTCTAACCTATACTAGATGTAGGATCTTCAGTTCTTGCCATATCGGTGTTTTAAATATTCAATTCTATATATATGGTTATGTTCGATATTTGATCAAAAATTTTAAGAGCCTATTAAGCATAGATATTTCTAAAGGCTAAACATCTGAACAGCTTCAAAAGAGCTCCTCAAAGAACATTATAAGTTTGGATTTTTGATATACACTAGATGATAGGATCATCATACTTTTTGTTTTGAATCATTGATTCTAACATCACGCACTCAAAGTTTCAATTGAAATTTCAAGGACTTGTCAATTGTACAAAAAATTTATAATTTAATTTACCAATAATTTGTTAACTATAAACATTCTTTTTACAATTTAAAATTAATTTCCTATAATTCATTAATAATAATAAACTATAATAAATGGCCCAAAAGTTCTTTGAAATATTGTTATCGATTAATTGTTGAATACAGTAATTATCTAAATAATAATATATGTCAATAGGCAATAGTCATATAAAGTAAGGAAACATATTAAATTTTTCATCTATAATGAAATGTTTTATAGATAAAAATAACCCTAAAATCACAGTGCAGTACTCCCAAAAGCAAAAAATGACGTAACATCACAATATTTTACACCATTAACAATGTTCAATATGTGACACAAAGTACTAATCATACGGTACTAGTGTTCAACTCTATCATCCTCTTCTTATTCAGAATCATCTTGGTTGACAAGTCAAAATTACACGGTTATTTGAACACAAGATTAGGAATCAAAGATAAAATTTTAACTCATTGTAGTTGATGACTAATTAAGCATAATCATGAGTCTAGGGTCAAATCCGTGGAGAAATGGGTTTGACATTGAAATAGGTTTGTTTTTAGATCAAGCTAAACAGAATCAGCCAAGACATTGTCCTATTTAGTTATTGGATCAAAGTTTTTCATTCAAACATCTCTTCAAGTGGCATCTTTTGATGAAGATAAATGAATCACAGGATATCCCTCAACATCTCTTCAAGTTTGAGATTTTTTCGAAATGTCACTCCGACTTCTTTCTTCGTTTTATCTATCCTTGTTATCGCTTTTGTAACTACCTCTCAATATATTCACCCATTGGGTGATTTGATCTTCTCCTCCCAACGAATTATTGTAGAAACAATGTAAAAAATATTATGAATTGAAGAAAAATGTAGGGGTCAAATCTCTTGCCCTTCTTTCTCTCTATCACCTTTGCAAAGTCAGAGGTTTTCTTCGTCAACCCTTTTCTCCCTTAATGTTCTTCATAAAACTCATAGGTTTTCTTCTCTTTTTTTGCCCTCTTCTCATAATCCCTACATGGAAATCAAATGTTCTGCTTCCTACTATCACTTGCCTTCATCATTTCACAATTGTCTTGCACTTCTTGAGCCCATGGGGTTAGAGGATCATGAGAGACAATTTTAAGCAATGTCAAAGATTTCCTTGTAATTTTGGCACACATCTGATGGTCCCAATGAGATTGTATTCATTTGTTCAAGAACGATGGTAAATCTAATTCGGCCTGATCAATCGATTGCAAAGAGCAATACATGAGCTTAAATGTAAAAATATTTTATGTGAATTTGGTGTCTGTTAAATTGGCGATGATTCTCTAGTATTGCCTCATGAGAGTAAGGTAGTGCCCGCAAAATATTTTAACCTGAAATTATGCATCTTGTTTTGTGAGAAAGAGGGCTGGAGATAGTCCAAAGAATAGATAAGCCCTTGAAACTCACAAGGTTGATGTTGATTGTGATGAGAAGGAACTTGTACAATTCAAATGATAAAACTTCATTGCTCAGAACATCTTTTCAAGCTTTGCAAATTATAAGCTGCTCCTAGATAATTAATCAATTTCAATTGAACAGTGATAATTTACAATATTGAAAAAGGAGAATTCATTCATTTTGTTGTTGATTAAGCTCTTGCTTAGACTATCTCATCTAAAGCTTGAAAATCTCTCTCCTCGTTATTATTCAAGCTTTATATCCCATAAGATTATTGTCCGCATGCAGATTATTTCCTCGGGACCTATGAAACCACTCCGGGAGAATGTACAACGGCATTTACGGATTGAAGTCGCCGGAGCTAGCCCGACGGCTTATCGGAGGAGAAAGAAGTTCTGGACGGGCGGATGATGGACCTCCCATATGCGGCGGGGAGAGCCAGAAGCTTCTTCGCCTTGCTGACGTAAGCTCGCTTGGTGAAGTTGTTGTAATCGTTCGCCTCGATCTCGTCCAAGATCTTCCGATAAAGCAGCAGCGATGCCCACACCTAAAAGAGCAAGAATTTCCCTTTGAGGAAAAGAGGGAGAGAAAGAGAGGTGTTAGAGAGAGAAAGACGCACAGGCCAACGGCTAGCTTCGCTCAATTGGGTGACGCCCTTCTCCGCCTGATCGAAGAAAAGTCTAGCCCTCTTGATCTGGCTTCTCATGAAGCTCCTCCACTTGTCCGTCACTCTACCGGCGAATATGTCCTCGTCCGAGAGACCCGCTAACGCGAGCTCGTCTTGCGGCAGATAAACCCTGCCTCTCCGCGCGCTGATAAACCCCAGCAAACTCCGAAGATCAGTCTCTCGGGAAAAAGAAGAAAAATTCTCGAAAGAAATCGCTCCACTCACTCTTCTCCGACGTCTCTGAGAATGTTGGTGAGCTGGTTGGCGATTCCAAGGGCCAATGCAGCGTTGTAAATGCTCTCAGTGGTGTCTTGCGCGTCTTGCGCTATACCCATTATCGGAACACTCATTAGGCCTACTGTCCCGGCCACATAGTAACAGTATAGATAGAGCTCGTCGAAATTCTTGTATCTCGATTTCTTCAAGTCCGTCCGCATTCCCTCGATCATGTCCTTGAAAGGCTGAACCGCGCAGTCGCATTAAGTCAACGTGCCACAGAGAGGACAGTATAAAGAAAGAGAACACTTGCCTGAATGTCAACGGGGAACTTGGCGACAGTATCGGATAAAGCGGCGTCGAGCATATCGTAGGGGCGACCGGAAAAAAGATCCTCCAGTTTCGCCTCCCACCTGTCCAAGGCCGCCGGAGTTATGTGAGAAGCGTTGGGTCCGTCGACGAGCTCGTCCGTCCTTCTGCACCAGACTTTAGAAAGAGAGATTAGCTTGCAGAATTGCAAGATGGAGGAAGATTTTGAGGACCTACCATAAATTGCCCAGATAGCCTTCCTCCTCTCGGGAGTCATAAGTAAAGTTCCTGAAACAGAAATCTGAGTAAGACCCAAGTATACCAAACGTTGGATTTTTTTATAGAATTTGAGCTCACTTACCCAAGTAAAATGTCTTGGCGTACTCTGCGCAGACTTGTCCGCAACGATCGTACGCCTCGTTGAGAAGAAAGCGAGCTCCGGGAAGAACGACGTCTGATGTCCTGTACGAAACTCTCGTTGAGTTGAGTTCCTTGACTAGAGCCGCCTGCTTGAGGACGACGTCGTAGACTCTCTGCTCCGACGGGATGATCACATCGCTGGCCGAATTGGCGACGAAGCTCGACGAGACTGAAAGATTTCTGACGGGGAACTTGGAGCTGAGGGGCAATTTGGGGATATCGGGTATAAGTTTCGGCTTTCTGGTTCTGGTTGGGTCGATGGGTAATGCTAGCCGCGACAGCGCGACAGCCATTGTAGAAGACCGGTCAACAGGGCAGCCGCCGCCCTCGACCTTTTCGCTCACCTGCTTCTACAAAGTCAACGCGCAGGTATTTACTCTACTGATCGTCGCGATCGAAAACTCAGAAATTTTGAGACTCTGCGGAGCTTCTAAAAGCATTTTGGATGGAACGGAAGCATGATTCGAAGGACCGGAAGGAAATCGAACAGTCGATCGAGAAAGCAACGAGGGAAAGTACAGAAATCGGATAGAACAAGCCTGCTCGAACAGGAATTCTTCAGACGTACCAGAATCCGCCGGACGCCCGGCAGCTCGAGAGGTCTTTTTTCCTGAAACGGAAGTCAAGGTAATCCTTTCTGAACTCTCAGCCGATCGAAATAGCCGTCTTCCAGAGATTCCTGGGCATATGCCTTTTTCTCCTCAAGCAAAAGAATCAATTATATTCCAGAGATAGAAGGTAGAACTCGGAGTCCAGGAGAACGACTCGGTTGCTGATTTGCCATTCCTCTCTCTCTCTCTCTCTCTCTATGCACTTTTCCGTAATCGGATTCAGGATCTGGCGGACACGTGGACACGGACTGGACTTCGGAATGAGAGATAGGGTTATCGAGTAAGGCAATCGAGCAAGTGGGGTTCCGACACGTGGACGCCGCTATCACATATATCAGTTTACGATAGGGATGGTTTTTTTCGTTGGATCGTCGACATCTGATCGATCGATTGCGCTCGATCGATCTGAGCCATCGACCGATCGCCTGCAAATAGTCGACACGTGTTCACGGTCTGGGCTGGGACACTTTTTATGGGCCACATTTTCTTTTCATCTTTTCGAGCGACAAACTGATGGATTTGATTGTACAAAAAGTTCGCGAGAGCGACTCACACGGCCATAGAGAGATCCAGATTCAGCTCAGGATTCTGGGAAAAAGCCCAGGAGTCAACGTGGGTTTTCCCCGAGGAGGAAGAAAGCACTTCGCTCGTGTCGCTCGTTGACTGCGCGCGCCCGACGGGATGAGGAAGAGATAGAGAGAGAGAGCAGTCAACGACGGCGCCATCTCCGGACGACGCTTGCGTGTTGGAACCGCAATCCTTATCGCCCGATTCCCAGACGACGCTCTGCCAACAGACGCAAACGGTTAGCCAGTGAGAAAAAGGGAGAAAGTAAACGGGAGCTTCGCTTTCTCTCTCATGCCTCAGAAATATCTATTAAAGGAAGATAAAAGCCAGCTGCCGTGAGCCGGAGGGTCGCGGCGATTTATTGTGTTCATAATGGCGCCGAGCACGACACGATGAAACACCAAGCTTGCACAGAAATCAACCAGAAAAGAATTACTCTGCCGGTGAAGTCGATTTCCTAGCTTTTGAGCTTGATTTATTCATGATCCTTTAAAGATGCATCTTCATTTAATTACCTAGCATTTGGTCTCATGTGTCGAAACGTCGGCCGTACGTGCTTAAGCTCATGCACGCTATCATGAGAGATATATAGAGAAAAAATTACTGAAGACTGGGTCTTCTAGGGTTACCTTGAAAGGAGAGGATTCTCGTAACAGAAAACTTTGAAAGGCGTGGAATTGGCGGGCGTAAGCGAGACTGTCGGTTATTCCCCAATCCATGCCTCTTCCTTGAGGGTATTCATCAAGACAGTGAGGCGCTGCGGATTCCCTGCAAATACCATGCAAGGAAGAAATCGTCGTCGTCGCCATCTCCAATCGAACTCTGAAACACGTGGGAACCAAAATGAGACCACAGGAGACCAAGTCGCAAAAGGAAAAGCCCCAGAGATCGAGAGAGATAGAGATAGGCTGAAAAAGTCAGACACGTCATGAGTACTGCGTTCTGACCTCTTCGAAGGAGAGGGACGAAAAGTATTTGGACTGAGACTGGTAATCGGGATCTCTTAAGCACGTGAGAAACCCTTCGTCGTGATGTTCGTCAGCCGGAAAAGAAGACTTTCCTCCGTGAGCAAAGTGCGAATCTGGAGGAATGTTTACGAGAGAGAATCCCGTCAGAATAAACTCAGCGAAACCCTAATTGTTGAAGAAAATAGTGGAGGCGATTCTCTACCTTGCTTGTTCGTCTCGTTCTTCATGCTCCGGAACATCTGCAGGACACCCGAAGAGCGAGAAAGCGATAAAAAATCAACCAAAGATCCGATATTCAGATATCTCGCGGATTTAAACTAAGAGGGAAAGCAACCTGGAGGTGACTCTTGACGTGGGAGATGGTGAGACCTCTAACGTCCATCAACTGAAGAACAAGCTTTGGAGTAGCCTCTGCAATCAAGAACAAGTGAGATTTAGCAAACGAAGGAGACAGAGGGAGAAGAGAGGGTAGGAGATTACTCTCTTGACCGCCAAGACGTTCGATAGCATGAACGAAGCAGTGATGAAGCTCAGGGGTCCACTTCAAACGAGGAACCTTGGATCTAATGTACTGCCGGACCGCTCCGTTCCTCCCACAATTGCCCATCTTCTTTCTCCCTCAACGAAGCACGGAGCAGAAGAATCAGAAGTTAAGTAGCGAGAGGAGAGTGCAGGAAGCTTTGCTTGATGGTTTCTCTTGAAATCTACCAGGCGAGAGACCCCACAGAGGAAGCTCTATTCCCTCCTACAGCTACTCCCAGGTTTCACGTCTCCCAATTTTCACCCCCTAAATACTGTTGAACATGTCCGCTGCTAAAGCGACATTCGAACAGCGATATGAGGAGCCGAGCGGGACCGTCCGAGCGTCTCTATGACGTCTACGGAGGAGAGAGAGAAGCGAGCTAGAGAGAGAGAGAGTCTGATGAGAGGGAAACAGTAGGCCCATGATTTTATGGCCATTGCAGATTTTACCTCGACCGGGAAAATCGTAAAATTGCGATTCTGTATCGGGTGAGCTAAGACCGGGGTGGTATGAGAGAAAACGACGTCCGACACAAGAATATCCTGCGGAGTATTGCGAATTCTGGTCACGAGCTCTTGACCTTCCGGAGAGGGCTATAATAATAATCTTCAGAGCTGCGTCCTCTGTAGAGAGAGAAAGACAGGGATTTAGAGAGAAAGGGGAGTAGGACGAACTTTGACCCGGAAATCGAAGGAGGACGCAGCCGTGATCGCAGACCTGGCGATGATGCAGATAAACCTAGACGCTGTCAATCCTAGTGCACTTGCACTGGCGCTCCAGATTATCATTGCAAAAAGTTTAGATCGTAACCACATAAATGTAGATCCCAGGCCGCTGGGGATCTCCCAAGGCGATTTACACATCTTTCTCTCTCTTCTTTCTCTCTCTAGACTCTTGCCCTAAAACCCAAACGGAGAGTTGGTTGATCTTTGACTGTACGAGAGGACGTCCTGATATCTGCTGTCTTAGGGCCATATTTTCCGTCACGTCAAAACTAAGTCAACTGTTTTAGGTAGGGCGTGAGCAGGAACAGTGAGAGAGGTTTACGTTTCAGCTCTGGGAGAAAAAGGTTTTCTCCTTTGGTGCGAGCTCTGTTTCCGTGTACCGGCAACAGTGGCGGAGGGATGGCCGCACACGGCAAAGAGCCAAAAAGGAGATAACATCACGTTAAAACGTTGGGCGAGACATCTTTTCAATCAGCTCACACTTGCTCGACAATTTCTCTCTCTAAACCTCTCTCCTCTCTCCTCTCTCCTCTCTCTTTCGCTTTTGCTCCCAAGATTCGAGCAACGAATAGCGGGGCTTGCATTAATCGGGAGGGGTCGCTGTAGCGTCGATCTGACGGCCCAGGACAGTCCGGACGACCGGCAGATCGCATTATTCACGGGGACCACGACTAAGGGTCGACCCGCACCTCTTCTATTTCCACGATTTGGGGTTTCCGTAACTGGAGTTTCCGCCGTCATGGATTATCGCGAACAAAAACAGTCGCAAGACGAGAGAGAGACGATACGGGGACCGAGGAAGCAGCTAGAGAGCGACAGTGCGAGGGAGGGCGCAGAGAGCGAAGCTGATAGACGGAATTATAGGTGAATCCGGTGGAAATGACGCGCTAACAGTTGGAGAGGAGGAGGATAAGTAATGGCTACACCGTCCGAGGGGAAGCGGGGAGGCTCTGATGGGGCCTCCTTAATTCCTTTTGTCTCTACTGGATGCAGGCCTGGCAAAGGGAATGATGGACCTCCTACGGGAAGGAATGATGTGGAGAGGACGCTGATCGTCCATACGAAAACGACGTCTTCTTCTATACACGCGCTCTTGTAAGCGTAAAGTTGCTCTCCTCTCTCCCGTTTTACTCAATTCACAGGAGCACAGAGAGAGAGAGGGAGCCGGAATTTTTGGCGTGTTAAGGGGGGGCCACAGTGTAGAGAGAGAGAGAGAGAAAGAGCATTGAATGGCTGAATGCTGATGGTAAAATATTGCTCTCCTGTTCTTGGCAGTAATAGTAGGAGAAGAAGAAGGGGCGCCTGAGTTCCGTTCCTTGCCCGTTTCATACGCTTTGTCCGTGACGGGTCAATCTGTGTGTCCTGTCCTACCCTCCTGAGAAAAACTATCGCCTGACGTAGACTACGTGCCCCGCCGGAGACGCGAAACCGTAACGAGGGGGGATTCCTGGCCATGGCGGCGCTGCCCAGAGCCGAGTACTAACTAGAGAGAGAGAGAGAGTAAGCGTTTGCGGATGTGTGATGTGAACGTTCACTGTTTTTTAGCTGGTTAAGTCATTTATTCCTTTCTGAGTTCGAGTCGGGGCGGGAAGGGGTAGAAGGGTCACCTCTCGCAACCAAATTTGACGCATTGAGTAGACGACAAGCTCCTAAATTCTACCTTTTCTGACTCATCTCGGTGTGAGCTTTCCGCGAGGAGCAGGCGGCAGCACCCACTTTCCCATTTCACCCTCACTATCTGTCGCACCCGACGGTCCAGCGGGGGATTCTCCCCGTAATCCCCCGGTCTCCATGAAGATCTCGTCTACAGGGCGCAACGAATTTGGATTCAACCCCAGGCTCTCTCTCTCTCTCTCTCTCTATCGACGTATCCATTAAATCCAAAAGCCCAGGTGAACTCGATGAAGATATGGCTTTTGAGAGCACGGAATTTCTACATTAAATGTGGAAACTTTAGAGATACTGGGAAGAATTAAGGGCATTAAAATCTGACTTGTTAGCTGGATGAGGGCAAGGTAGATGCGCCCCCCTGACAAGCGCCATCATTGACAGGACGAAGAGATCGCCGCTACGACCGGTTTCCTGCGCCAGCGGCAAGAGAAATCCCCCATCCTTTTACAGCCCCCAGAAGCCCACCACCAATCTGTCGGCTAATTATGTCTCTGCTGGACAAACCAGAGAGAGGAAGAGACAACAGTGGCATGATGGCACTGGACAAAAAACAGTCTCTTTCTCTCTCATCATGGCGGAGGCAACAGCCCCTCTGCAGGGAGAACAGCCATGCAAGCTAGCAAGCAAGAAATCCACTGCCCCAAGTGGGCCCGAAACTCTAATCAAGTAAATACCGAGACCGGCCCTTTCTTCAGGTGGTGGTCCTCACCAGCTCGCACCTGGCATAAGAATAATTAAGCTCCAGCCCTACCCATTAAAACGCCCACCTATGGGATCCTCTGGGCCGCGACAGAGTCAAGGTAGGTGGGCCCGAGGGTCAACTCCTTGCATGATGCGTTTCCCAGCCCATTAAAAGACCCGGGCGCCAACACCATTGATGGCCGATCTTTATTTACGTCGGCAAGAGTTGACCTTTAATCCATACCGGTCGTCCACCCCCTGTTTTCTAGAGAGAGACAGCGATACAGCGGGATCGCGAGGAACTCTGTGGAAGTGGGTCCCCTAAATTTAAATGATGCCATTCACTGGGAGGTGACCGTTGAGATTCTTCACCCGTCTGAATCAAGGGATTTATTTATTCAAGAAATAAAGACCATCTGTGAAGATATTTTGAGCGTTCACAAACAAAAGATCGTATTTTGAATTCCCAACATATGCCAGGCAGGTCATTATTCAAGGAATCAGAGACGAGATTCAACAGGGTTCCGGAAGAGACTCACAAGTAGACTAGTTCATGGCAGGGTTCTCCAGTCGTTGATCCTCACAGCTGATCATAGGAAAAAAGGTCATGGCAGAAGTCAAAACTCCACGGCTGAAAGCTAATAGCAGACCATTAGAAAAATGTTTCCAGGAAATGATGGTCAATCTGAACTGTAAAATTTTATCAAAAAGCTCTCACAAAGATTATCCTTGGATTATCCATCAACGATTAACTCTGAAAGCAGTCTATACTTTATGTGCAACAGATTATGTCTTTCTGGCCTAAAATTTCGGGTTTCTAACGAAACCCTGGTTGAGAACCTTTGACTGATGCAGAACACTTGAGAAAGAAGAAAAGGACTGTTTCCTCTGAAATGAGAAATTAGGCCCAGGGCATCACTGCAAGAAAAATTTACAAACTACGGTGGGTGTGCATAAGGATGAAAAGGCAGAGAAATATAGAAGAAAGGTCGAATAAAATGATTGGTAGCCCCTCAAGGCAAAGCAAGTGGAGGGATTGGTTAGACTCGGCCCTCAAGGCAAAGCAAGCAGAGGGATTGGTTAGACTCGGCCCTCAAGGCAAAGCAAGCAGAGGGATTGGTTAGACTAGGCCCTCAAGTCAAAGCAAGCAGAGGGATTGGTTAGACTCGGCCCTCTAGGCAAAGCAAGCAGAGGGATTGGTTAGACTCGGTTTAAAGCTTTTGACTTCCGTTAGGGGCAGTCTAATCATGAAGTTTTGGAGAATAAGGTGATCAAGCGTCTCGAAGAGGACCTCATCATGGCATCGTCCAGCAAAGAGCTAAAGAAGAAACAACTTTGCACTAGAATTACATCAGATGCCAAGAAGGAACTTGGACCCAGCCTAAACAATAAACTCTAGAACAACTGAGTTCAGCCGTCTCATTGAATTCAAAACCTATGAGAGACAGGAGTAATCCAACTAGCTAGCATCCCAATTGCTATTACTGCTCTGTTGGTGAAGAAAACATAAGTGTTGGAGGTTCAATGTCGATAACTATGTTCTCAACAACGCAGTGATTCCAGACCAAGATATACAATTCCAGAAGTGACCAAGATATCACTTCCAAAAGAAGGGAATAGAATTGCTTGTTCAGGAACTATTGTCAGCAGTCAATCCAATCATGTAAGATGGGTGTGGGAGGTTCACTCTTATTACCAAGCTCTCAAAAAGGTAACAATTCCAAGTTTTTCGTGGACCCAACTCTAGAAGGCTGGACGAACTATGAGGTATGGTTATTTATAGTAAGTAGGAAGATAAGTCTTGCTAATATGATGAATAAGTCACGTTTTACTTCCCGATGGATGCCAACCCCAAAAATGCCAGTCTGAATAGCCGCACATGGACTACTATGGGGAACTTAATTTTTGCTCAGGGAGTGGAAGTCACAAACTCTGATTTTTATATAACGTAAGTGACAGAATAAAAGCCTTTTCTATTCTGTTAATCACTGATTTATGGATCGGATTCCAGTCTCCACGTGGTTGGGAATAAATGATAGGTTCAGTCTACAACGATTTTCCTCTAACAACGTTAACATGAACTGAAACACCCAAGGCACTTTTGAAACACTACAGTGGGCAATGAACCGACAACTCATGAGTTGGGATTACAGAATTTTACCAAACAATTTATAGTGGAGATAGACGTTTCATTAATAGGGATAGGAGCAATGATAATGGAGGCCAAGCAGTCGCCCACTTTCTTCAGCCAAACATTATTACACCAAATCATCTCAAATATGTGATATCCATTCATAGCCTTCTCTGCGTCAGAAATACTCAGTGAATAAGAGTTATGACTTCATGGAGTAGCCAAAAAGTTTACAAGTCAGATTTGGAAGTTGTTTAGACTGAAAGAAACAAGCTTGAGACTCAGGTCCTTGTATGATCCTAAGATTGATGGTCTATTTGAGGTGGTACATTGAAATATACATCAGCGGTTTCCAATCTAGACCATTTTTATGGTAAAAAAAAGTCACTGGGCAGAATGGATTGATAATGCAGCTTTTGGCTCATACATTGGCAGGCCACCTTTTCTTGGGATGTCCGTGTACAGGAACCTTTTTCTCTTTCAAGTTATGGCTAAGCCTCATTGACCATTGCATCAGTGAATGGACAAATAGCAGAGAGGGACCAACCCCTAGCCATCCTCGAGGAAAAGTTGCCACTGGCCCAGGCTGTAATGAAGCATAATGCAGATAAAAGTAATGGTATCCAATTTAAAGGAGGTGCTGTGGTTAGCTGGCATCCCTGACCTTACAGAATGAAAGCTTTAGCAAAGAAGGCCCAAGCGAAAATGTTGGCCAAATTTTTTGGGCCTCTGAAATTTTGGCTGGAATAGGTAATGCGGCAGACAAGATAAATTTGTCGGACTCCTTGTTCTAAAAATAAAGATTTTTAGAACAAGATAAAGATTTTTCAAAAAAATCTTGTATTTCGTATCTCACGGCTCAAGAAGGCTTTGGGTTTCACCGATCAACCTCAGGCCATTCTTACTCTGTCGGACAACTTGTTATGGAAAGTCAACCAGGAAAAAATCTTAAAGTCCAGAAAGACCGCAGAAAGAGTTAAGTTGATGGCCAAATAGCATGGGTAACAGCATGATGAGCAATATCGGGAACCACTCACACAGTTCAGAAGGCAACTCCACTTAAAAATGAAATAGGGTACGTTTATGATGAAGGGAGTAATTTGGCGATCTCTCTCCTCATTAATACAAGGAGAAAAAAATGGAAAATAAGACCAAAAGGAATGACAGTCGGCGAATAAAAAGGTATCAATAATTGACCTTGACGGCTGCGTAGTTGAATGTAACGATGATCGGATAGGATCCTTGTCAGGTCTACAGTTTGTTCTTCATCAGATTCTCTGAGAAACTATCAGAGTGTCTCCTGCGATTCTCAAATTCTACAACTGACTGCTCAATGGCAATTACTTCCTTTTTTTATCAATCGAGAACTCGTCCAAGAATAGTCTAATTCAATTCATCGGATAAAAAATTGATCGAGATAAGCCATAGGATTATATCAGTAAATCACTCTTTAAGACTATTCAGAGAAAACGAGGCAAAGTCAACAGTAGAACTTGAGCCAATAAAAGTTTCGAATATTCCACCGCAGGCCGGAGAAAACCTTCAAAATGGCACAAGAACGTTATCGAGCAAATCGAAGTCTCTTTAATCTCCTCAAAGAAACCCAGCACTTTACGGAGAAATAAGCGAAACCGACACAAGACGCTAACCTGTCCAAAAAGAAAAAATCCAATTTATATAACAAAAACAAACCTAGGCATTGGCCGTAGAAGGAATCAAAGACGCGCCGGCCGGCTGTTTCTGCTTTAGCTTCTCCTCCCGCTCTCGGATCTTCTGCATCTGGAGGAGCCTCTCCATGACAAGCTCGTACTCGCACTTCTCGTAGGTGTGGCGCTCGTTCTCGCACTTCCAGGGGAGGAAAAACTCCGCCGACCGGCACTTGTTCAGGGGAATCAAGAGGTGAGCGCACTGATCGCGGTAGGGTATTGGGACCCTCGCCTCCACCATCTCCTCCCGAGTCGCGATCATCGGCTTCGAAGAGCCGAGTTTCACCTCCTCAAAATCTGCCATGTAGTGAAATCTTCTCCGACTCTCTCCCTTCGCGATCGACTTCCCCCAATCCCCCAATTCTCAAATTCGCGATCGACTTCTCCGAGTTTCACCATGATTCGACCGGGTCCGACCCGATAAGTAAAAGAATCTGATAAGCAAAAGAATTAAATTGATGAAAATCTTAAATTTAAAAATTAAATTAACATGGAGGATTGCGATGGGGATAATAAGAACTTTGGAGAACTTTGGAGAACCTAGTGAGAAGTGATGGCGGATGCACAAATGATTGCAAAAATCCTCAAGAATGTAGGTGCTTGTGGGAGAAAAAGTGATGGCAAGTATGAGTCTTCGTCTCAGCTCAAGCACCAAGTGACAAAGGGGAATGTCAATTGAGTAAGATTAACACTGCTTTTTTTATGACTTTAAAAGGTATACAATTTAATTTTTGTTCTAATAACTTATACTAAAGGCCTAATATTTGGAAAGATATTGATTATGCAAGTATTAGGGATTTTTGGGGATCATTGCAGGAGTGTCCATGGATCTAGCACATTGGCAGGGAAGCATGCCAACTAGACAAAGTGGAAGCGCCGAGAACATCAGTAGGGAAGTCCAAAGACCGACCGAAGGTCGGTCGACCGGACCGAACCGAGACCGTCGGTCCCAGAAAATGGACCGGACCGGTCACGGTCCAAATTCGATCCGGTCTGCGTCAGGCCTTCGGTCTTGGACCGAATGGCAAAATCCGACTTTGACCCGTTGACTGTAAATCCATAACTCCAAAAATTCCCAAATCCGTAACTCCACTTTCGCTCTTTTTTTAAAAAATTTCACTCTTTTTTAAAAAATTCGCCTTTCAGCAAGCAAAGATCTTGAGTGGATCTGCGACGGTTCACACCAGATGGTCGCCTCCACCTCAACGGCCACCCCCTCCATCACCACCGCCGCCTGAACCTTCACCCTTTCCTACACCTCCTCTCTTGGCGCCGTAGCCGTCAACCCCGCCAACGCCAGCGTCACCACGTCCGGATCCTCCCCCAACATGTCCATTGCCTTTCCCATCGTCTTCTCCTAGCAAGATCCTATCTCTCCTTGGGAACCGACCATCGACAAGAGTGGCCGCCAGAATACTAGATAAAATATTACAAGGCGGCATCCGTCTTCTTCGTCTTATGGATTCTTGCTCTTCAGGAAGGTAAGCACGAAGGAAAGGGACTCAAGCAAGTTATTTCTTATTCAATTTGTTTCTTTGTTTTTCAGAAAAAGAAACCAATGAGAAATAAAAAGTTCATACGCGAGAGGACGCCGAAACAATTCGAGATCCTCGTTGACAAATGATTCTCACTGGTCCTCATTGAGATCTTCTAGATCAAGAAAAGGTCAACAACACAACTCGTCGCCACTCGAATTGAAAATTCAAGGCGAAATTGATGCTTGAACTGTTAGTCCCGTTATTTTTCGGTACCTTTCGATTTTGAAGTTTGGCGTCACCAAACTTCTCTCTCGCGCTGTCGAGCGAATCACCAATTCGCGAAAGTGTGAAACTGCAAAACTATCGTCGAATCTCCCTTGAATAGTCGACGAGCTATTGACGGCGATCTCCTCCTGAAGCCATCATCAAATCTCTCTCTCTTTCATACATGATCTCCTCTTGAAACTGTCGGCAAGCCCCTGACAACGATCTATCTCTTCTAGAGCTCTCGTGATCTCATCTGTTCAATCCTTCGCCCCTAGGTGAAATCCGGAGTCGATCGCTATGAGAGAGTTGCAAAATGAGTGAGTGGATAGAAAAAAATCGCTTCTGGATTGCTATCTCCAAAATAACTAGCTTATATACATCTCTTCAAGAAAAAAATCGACGAATTTGGGAGCCTCAATTTTCTTATTATTAAAAGAGAGCTTTTTCTGATTATTGATTTATTATTAAAAAAATATCCCTAAATTGATGCAACTACGAACATTACATGTGAAAATAGTAATGCAACTTCTTGTCACTACGGACATTACTCAATCAGCCATGATTTCCCAACTAGGAGAAAACCTAAAGTTCATGATAGGGATCTCTCTCTTCTTCCAATCATGGGTTCATGATGGGGATCTCTCTCTTCTTCCAATCATGTGTTCATGATGGGGATCTGCAGGATACTAGATGCAGTAATTGATGTATCTGCAGGATATTAGTTGCAGTAGTTGATTTTTCTGCAGGATATTAAGGAGAACGATGTGATGATTTACATGAATAATTGATGATTTTTCTACAGTAATTGATTTTTTTGCAGGATATTAAGGAGAACGATGTGATGATTTACATGAATAATTGATGATTTTTCTGCAGTAATTGATGTGATGATTTTTTGCAGGATACTAAGGAGAACGATGTCATGATTTACATGAATAATTGATGATTTCTCTGCAGTAATTGATGTGATGATTTTCTGCAGGATATCTTTCTTACTTATATTTTTTAGGATTTATTTATTTATTTTTATTAAGGAAATGTGGAAATGGATCTCTTTTTAGGTACGCTGAAAAGACCGAAGTTAAGACCGAACCGGACCGTGACCGAGGTGGACCGAGACCGGACCGAGACCAAGACCGAGATATGGACCGAATGGTGTGCCAAAAACCAGACCGGACCGGGACCGCCCAACCCTGAACGTCAGTACAATGCCAGATGGCAGTTATCTGTGAATAAGTGAGCGCCCACGCAATACTCATTTAGCCGTCCAAGAAAGTGCCACTAGAGTGTCATTCACTAAGGGGATATGTTAATTTTGAATAAAGTTTTACATATTTATTTTTTGGGTTTATTTCCGACAATATTTCTATCAACATAATGGTGAATAGGATCAATCCAAAAGGTGCAATTTAATCATAGTCATTGATCATCACTTTACTAACATGGAAAACTATGAGTTGTTTATGTTGATCTCCAATCAGAGCGTGATTCATGACTTCACTTGAGTTATTTATAGTCACCCGTTGTCAATTGGAGGGTTGGGACTTAATTAACAAATCAAAAGCTCACAGTTTGACGCGTTGCAAGATCTAGAGAACTGCGCACATAGATGTGTATCTTGTGGCTAAGATTGCTCAAAACTTCTTCTTTTTTTCACTCTCTCTCTCTCTCTCTAAATTGCTAAATCTATAAATCGCATGTCAAATAGAAGAATACAAGCCATGTCTAAAATAATTGTGAAATTTGCACCTGAAAATATCGTTCTACTAAGAAGTACGAAGGCATGTAGTCTAGTGAAGAATAACCAAAGAGAGACATTGATCTTGTAGAGATTTTTGAATTTTTCAAGGGCATTATTAGTGTATAGAACTTTGGGAGTGGAGTGATATTGGGAAGATATTTATAGTAGAAACTTTCAAATGACAGGTAGAATGTTAGTGTGATCTTTCAAAAGATACATCCATGAAGCTCAAGAGAAATCATTTACAAAGACGATATAATATCAAAAAACCAAAATGGAAAAAACACGAGAAGGCTCGTCACAGATCCCAAAGCACAAGATCATAAGGTTTCTTGCTTGGAATTGAGTCAAGATAAGGGTAGGAAGAATGAAAAAAAAATTCAAATCAACACAATTCAAAAGGAGAAATGAAAATCTATAGAAGTGCTTTACAAAGTTTGGCATATTTGGGAAACAATGGAGGGATTAGGTAAATGGAGTAAGCAAGAGATAAAAGGATTAGGTACTTGACATATGGCAGATGTCCCTGAGTCAATAATCCAAGGCATTGTTGGATTGGTAGTACTTGAACTAGAAGTAGAGGCATGATGAGATGTATGAGAGGCACCAACCGTGGCCTAGGGAAGCATCAAACAATCATACTCCTCAAGTGAAATAACCATAGTTTGAGGGGAAGATGATGATGTGAAGTTAGTAGAGATGAAGTTTTTTTTATAGCAACCTAATCGGGTTTGCTGAATTTCTCCCAACAAGGATCAAAGCGATGACCATCTTATTGGCAATGCTCGCATGGAGGAAAAGGTCAAGCATCGCATCCCTGACTATGCCTCAAGCCATCGTGACCTCCATTGATATCATCACACCCCTAACCACAAGCACCAGAGGACAATAGGCGATAGAATGAGAGGCTAGGGTGGGCCCTCGAGGGTTTTTTTTTTTGGAGGAGGGTGGGAGGAGGACGAGGGGGAAGTGTAGGCATAACTTCAATTGAAACCTAGAGAGCTATAGAAAAGGCCTTATCGAGGGAATGTAGATGGTGTGCACCTAAAATGCCCTGCATATATAGGAGTTGATAGAGGAGTAGAGGCTTGCAATAAAAAGGGTGATCCCAAGATCCTCATGATATCAACATTGTGTCATAATGTTGGTCATGTATGGCTGATGGGTCTCCAACTAATTGAGGAGACCACAAGGAGAAACAAAAAAAACTCTTTTCTATGATCAAGGACTACCTCATCTTGAATAAATGCTCATATTTGCCTATCATGCAAGAAATATGGGACTCATATTTGTACATACAAGCCCACTTGTCCCAAATGGCCTTAGCCAAAGAAATGAGCTACATAGGCTTGCACATAGTAGGAATTGTCATCTTGACCATCCAATAATTGGCAACTTGATGTTAAATGTACCACGTCTCAAGTGTAAAATCCTTGAGGGTTGGGGGTGATAACATGAAAATTATGCATGAAAATATATGATTATTAATACAAATTAAGGCATAAAACATTCCATTCTAATACATTTTATCATATTGTTGTGTTTATCTATCATTCTATGCAAATTAAGTTATAATATCAAAATGCACTAATTTAGGGATAATTATGATAAATTAAGATAAATATTTTTAAGATTAGATTATCCCCATTTTGTTTGAGATTATAATTAGGTTTTAATGTTAAATAATAAGAGAAATTAATTTTTATACACTCATTTATTTTTCTAAGTTTTAAATTCTAAACGAAATGAGCGTATTTTTTAAATAAAAATGTATTCTCTTTTTATTTATTGAATTTGAATTTTTAGAATGATAGATAATTTAATTTATAATCTAATGAAATAAATGTGGATTAATTTGGAGTTGTATTTTGAAATATATGAATTTCATAATTTTTAGTAAATTTTTTGTTTTTTTATGAATTTATTTAGATTTATTTTGAATTAAAAAAACTAAAAATCAGATTTATATCGCATGCTGAGGTGGTGCGAGCGAAAAAGCACGTCACCACGTGGCAGCATATGAACATGCCACATGACGCGCTCGTGTGTGTGGGCATGTGCGCAAGTGTCTGTGTGGGTGCTCATGAGTGTAGTTAGTGAGATAAAGCACTCTTTTTAGAGTTTACGTTATCTCATTAATCGCCTCTTACTTATATAACCATCGTATTTCCTTAATCTATGTCATGTGGGACTATCTTTTTGTTTTATTATGTGCATGTGACGAGACATCATTTAGAGCGTATGATCGTGTGATTTAATCATGATTGTTGATTCTCACTTAAGTGACGGGGTACATGGCGCATTCTGGTTTGTCACCGAATCATTTTAAAATGATTTAATCTTAGCCGTTCATCTAAGGAGTTATAAAGGTTGAGATTAAAACTGCTCAAAACTGCATCCAAAACGTTAGATCAAGATCAGACGGTGGGCGTCTTCTAGCATTACTTCTTCACGCGCGACGTGACGAGATCTTAGTCAGTCCATCTCCGATGCTAAAAAATGTGATTTAAGCATAACAATTTGCATATATGTGTTTTATTAGAGTCATTAATCGAAGATTAAATGTCGATCCGACTGTTATGCCCAAATCTCCCTATAAATTGAGATGTTCTTTGACGATATAAATCAATATTAGGGTTTTTCGAATAATCGAATTGTCTAGACACTATAATCCTTGAATCTCTTGCTTCCCTTTCGCTTCTAGATCAATTTTTGCATTCGAGGAGTGTTTGAAAGTGAGATTTCATTGAGAGAATAGGGAGAAATCGATTTTTGAACGCCAACAATCGTCTTCGAATTCATGGAATGAAAAGCCTTTGATCCGGTGAGCAATTGGATCAATTCGAGTGCTATATTGAGTTAGAAATCATGTTTTTGTCCTAATATCTCTTCCTATAACATTAGATTTCAATTTTGAATAGTAGATTAAGTCAATTTCAATTTAATTTCAGTTTTTTGCTATCTTTTCATTATGAAATTTCTGTCAAATTTGCTCATTAATTTCTCCGCGAATCTTGATCTAAATTATGTGATTTTTTATTCCGTGGATTCGCCTTTGAGTTATCTTTCGAAAAATATCAAAATCCCTAATTTGTCACCTCATTTTATTGTCCAATTTGATCAAATTTCAAAGAGTTACTCGAAAATACCTTAATTCTCTGTGGATTCAACCCTTATTCACTATTATACTCCTTAATTCCGTGATTATTTCTTTAAATTGGTGAGTTTGGATTTTTTTTCTGCTTATCTGCGTGTATTCAATGACCTCACATATTTGCTTTGTCAGGGGGCTAGTCGATGAGAAAAGATAAATGATCGTGAATCTAAAGAAAATGGTGGAAGCTAATAGACCATGTAATCTAGTTAAATATGGTGCATGGGCTTTTATAGCTGGTGGATGAGCATATACTTTATAACATGCAGAGAAGTGACTGCCAACTATATGACAAATCTAGCAGCAATGTCTACCTCTATAACTGGGGCACGAGTAATAACCGACAAGGGAGGAGTGCAAGGAATGCATGATAGGGGATCATCACTTGTCTAGTGAAGAAAAGGTGAGTAAGTTTTTGGCATGATGGTCAAGAGTAGTAGGGCTGGTGAGTAGGAGGTTAACAGATGTAGCTAGCGGTAGCAAATGGTGTTGATGTAACATGTGATAATAGAGCTGATGGAAAGCTGACTAGATCGAGTAGTGGCCATTGGAAAGAGAGTTGTCTGCGGGTTGGCAAGCAAGGCCATACAAGAGCAAGGCTGAAAGTGGTTTAGCGAGCGAAGAAAGCAGTAGGATAGTTGGCTGATGTTGGCTGCAAGCAAGGCTAGAATTTTTGGGGAGATAAGGCAATCATGCAATCCTGCAAGTACAACAAGAGAATAGAACTCTTGTGGAGAATAGCGAGCCATCACCAATCACACATAGATCTCATGCAAGAGGGGATGCCACCACTCAAGAGGAGGGCACCATCGTCTTAGAGCAGCGGCCAATATTGAATCTAGCAAGGAATATTTAAACATAATCATGGAAGATTTAATAAGAAAGAAAGAATATAGTGCATCAAAATAGTTGTCAATCAGGGTTAAAATGAAGAAGATAGGGGAGGAACATACACAAAAATCCTACTCCTAATCTAATTTTTATTCACCTTTACTGCATGAGGAAGACTCCTACTAATTTTGAGGTTACCCAAATGATGTCACCAAATCAAAGGCTAAAAGGGATCACAATTCTTTGATGGTGACTATCGACATTAAGGGATGAAATCCCAATGCATTTCAAGGGTAATTGGTGAGAATTAGGCATAGAACCACACCAAAAATATGGAAGGGGTGCAAAAAAATTATCAATTAGGCAAAATAAATGAGGTTTTTTAGAGCAAGGCCTTGGAAGTCCACGAACAAATGAATAAGGAAATAAATGACCCTATTTATAGGGCTTTTGGGCTTGACATATCCCTTAATGAGCCATTTCAAGGTCCATCCATCACATGGACAATTGAAGGTGTGCAGTTGTGATTAAACAACAAACGATTGATAAATTCAAGATAATTATGTATTTACAAAATGTTATCTCAGTTCATCCTATTTCATGAGATACATGATGTGATATGGGAGTTCCGAATGATGAACACTTTGAATAAGATTTCATTCTTGAACAAAAATCCATCTTTGGAATTTTTGTTTTTCATATATTCTTTGACTAGAACAATGGAGGAAACACATTAAGCCACGATTTTGAATCAGACGAGAGATTTCAAGAAATGGATGAATCTTTTCACTTTATCAATAACTGAGCCAAATCTGGTGTATCAGAGGGGATTTTCCTTTTCTATTGATTCCTACAACTTGGATCAAAAAACTTCTTGAATCGAGTATTCAACTGAAGAGATGAATTGAAAAAGAAAACTTTATTGGTTCTACCTCCTCTTTTTTACAAGAGAATGAACCTTTTTAAAAAATTGTTACATACCATGATAGTCATATGAAACAACATTTTTTAAGGCTTTCGGGCAGTATAGATTCAGCTAAGTGGCACATGATCGACCACTCTAAGGATATAAATGTCTCAAAACATCTCAGCTGTTTGATCAACAAGTCTAGTTATTAACAGCTCTAGATTCTTATGATGTGTCAATTTCTAGCGAGCTTCATGAAGATCAAGTGTCGATGTCCCCCACCATTGGAATTGGAGTGTGGCAGCTCTAGATATGCTCCATATGTCCTCAATTGTGGGCTTGTGGCCCAAGTCCTTTGCCCAACGATTGCTTCGTATAAATGAAGATTGGCGACTAGCTTTAAATCATCAAATCAGATGATCCACACATTGCCATATCACCTGCAAGAAAAGAAACAAATGCAAATAATCTCATGTGGACAATGTTTTGGACTATTTGGGCTATATAAAAAATATCAATTGTAAGCATCTAGAAAAGTCCATTATTAGCACTAATCACTCTCTTAAAAAGTGTCATGCGAGCGCCCAATTGTGCCATGCGAGCAATGAATAAGCATCGTGCGAGGCCTCCCAAGCATGCTATGTACGTGCTAAATGTGTCACGTTAGTGCCACTCAAGCGTTTGCCTTCCACATTGGTTGCATGCCATGTCAACTACATGATGGGGCCCATAATTTTGCCCTTTTTCTCTTTAGATAAATTCCAAAAACTCCCTACAATTTTTACAAAAAATCTCTAATTTTTATTAAATCAATATCTTCAAAATATAATCCTTTTTCCACCAAATCAACTACTTAATGTTCTATATATATGTGTCGTATAATATCAAAATTATAAAGAGCATCATAAGGGTTTTCTACAAATATTACTAGATTGCGGTAAAAATAAAAGTAGGGCAACTTTGAAATTACTTCCAGATCAAAATCTCATTGTTCTTTTTTTTATTCTTCATAATTCAATCTTCTGTGTTATCTAATTCTAAATTATCAATGAAATAGGCTAATAAATAAGATATTTGATCTTAAACAAGGTCAAACTTATTATTTACATAATATTAGCCTTATGTAGTGCATTTTGATATCTTGAGTGAAATGTCATAGGATTGATAAAAATAGAATAAAAGAACTAAGGCCCCTATAAAAGCATTTTGATGACATGCATCATAATAACATTAATGAGGTATTTAAAGCACTTTATAATAAAATATTTGCGCATATAAATTTCATGTTATCAAGGACTAAGGTCCCTATTGGGCTGAGCCTATTATGTCGTACTGAAATAGGCCTAGTGGGTCATTCTAACGTACACTAAAGTTTCTCTTGACAAGTGCAAAGACAATTATATGATTTCAACTTTAACTTTAGAGTTCACGAATATCCCCAAATATCCTCATTATCTCATAATGATGTACATGTTCCTAGAGTTCTTTTGAAAGGAAAATGTTCGTGTACCTTATATGCTATATCTTATTTTATTTCCTATGATAATCCTCATCGATGTTTATGCACTTTTACTACTAGCCATGATCTTAGGGCTATTCCTACAACATAATAGAATTGTTCTATTATGTTCTAGATTTTTACTTAATTTACGATATTAATTGTTCTAGAACTTTCACTCAAGTGTCTTGGTTGAATTCTATTAGAATTTTATCTTGATTACAGTCAACTAAGGTCAGATGGTGATCTTCCTATCACTTGTTTATGTAGCAACCTTTAGGATTTGCTACTCAAGGGGGGTTAATGATATTTTATTGATATGAATTAAGTGTAATGATATTTCTTAGTTAGAGGGTCATCTTCAAGCTCATTTTACTTTCAGTGATATGAGAATGGCTAATTATTTTTCTGGTACAAACCATCAGTTGGACCTAGCAGACTTCTGGTGAGGTAGAGTAGCTGCTTATGAGCCCTCACAACTTCTTAGATCTTTGAGCATGATTGGTGGAGCTGATTCATCCTCCCCATATTTGGCCATACTCTATGCCTGGTGGGTAATTCATAAACATCTGAATTACACGTAAGTCGTAACCGTCACTTAGGGTTTGACCGACGCCAAGCCCATCAGGCATCATGCGAGGAAGATCCATTGGGATTAACCCGTTTAAATCATAAAACCCCTACCATGTTACTTCGCAATTTAAGGCGGCAGAGAGGAAGGATTCACTCCGAAGAGCTGTTGCGGCGTTTCGACGGTGGGGAAATGATGGAGGAGTTCCTCCGCTGGGCCGCGAAATCCGGCGTCTCCGACGCTCCTTCGTCCTCTGCCTCCCAACGAGTTTCCTCGTCTTGCCTCGGACAATCCCTCGTCCTCTCTTACTTCCCTGATGCCGGCGGGTAAGAGTCTCAGTTCTCTGGAATCATCGGAACAAGTTTATTGTGATTTCAAAGATCTATCCACGCAGCCGGGGACTGGCCGCTGCGAGAGACCTAGCGAAAGGAGAGAGAGTCCTCGCGGTGCCCAAGTCCGCTCTCTTGTCGAGCGACAGCGTGTTGAAGTCGGACGAGAGGCTGGCCACGGGCGTGAATCGTAAGCCGAACCTCTCCACTGTGCAGGTGAGGTATTTTCCTCTCTCTCTCTCTCTCGATTTCAAGTCTAAACCCTTTTTCCCGCAGATACTGACCGTGTGTTTATTGGCGGAAGTCGGAAAAGGGAAGCGTTCTCGGTGGTACTTGTATCTCGCGCAGTTGCCGCGGAGTTACGATACCTTATCATACTTCACGCCGCCAGAGATCAAGGCCCTTCAGGTCTCATCCCCATCATTCCTTTCAGAAATTGCAAGAGCCCTTTCCTTTAAAAGTCTTCCTCCTCCCAGGTTGATGACGCAGTGTCGACTTGTGAGAAAATCTCCGCGAGAGTTGAAAAGGAGTGGAAAGAAGCTTTAGCTCTCATGCAAGAAATCGGACTTCACCCCCGGTTGACTGCTTTCAAGGCCTGGTTGTGGGCATCTGCCACAGTGAGTGAATCTATCATCTTGCTTTTCTCTGGCCGCTGAATTTGTCTTGATCCGATTCTTCTTTTTTTCTTCAAAGGTGTCAACTCGGGCGTTGCACGTACCATGGGATGAAGCTGGCTGCCTGTGCCCCGTTGGAGATTTCTTCAATTACGATGCGCCGGATGATGATAAACTCGAAGATGATATTGTATCGAGGTTGACGGATGGTGAGTATGAAGGATTAGAATCTGCCTATTGCTTCTACGCGAGGAGGTCTTATAAGAAAGGAGAGCAGGTGCAGGAAGTCCAACTCTTGATTTAAAGCCCAGAACTGTATGATCAGTTTAATCTCTGCAGGTACTTCTCTGCTATGGTACCTATACGAATCTGGAGCTTCTAGAAAACTATGGATTTCTGATTAATTCAAATCCCAAGCGACAAAGTGCCCATACCCTTGGATCTTGGAATGAATGCTTCAAGTTCATGGCCGAGAGATGCTATCTATATCCAGGGAGATGGGAAACCTTCTTTTGCTTTGCTGGCGACTCTAAGGCTATGGGGGACGCCACATCACCTTCGGAGAAAGATCGGTCAGCAAGCATACTCAGGATTGCAGATTTCTTTAGAGAGCGAGGTTTCTGCGATGAAATGGTTAGAGAAAACATGTCATCGCGCGCTCAGCGAGCTACCGACGAATCATATTGAAGACTCGTTGACATTAGAGATGGTGGGTCATTTGTTAGAATGCTCGTCGGAAGATAAGTACATTGATCTGTTGAAGACTTGTGAAGGTACCTTGCAAGAAATCTGCAAGGTTCTCCAGGCGACTGGTTTGGAAGGTCATTCTTTGCACCAGGGTAGGGTGCAGAAAGTTTTATGGAGACTAAGATTGGCATTGCAGTGGAGGCTCTGGCACAAGTCGGCGCTACTCCGATGTATTTCTTACTGCAGGTTAAGCACTGACGAGATTTCGTCACAAAAATCTTAATTCTTTTAACCTTTATTTGGTCTGTATCTTGAATCTGGAGCGTAAATAGTAAGATGCATCAGATTATCGGACCAACTGAAATCGAGAGAATCAAGGACTTGTGTACACCGCCAGATGCAAGAATAGGAAAATTATTCAGATATGAACTGAGAGATTTAAGAAAAAAGATTGGCTTGCATTGTCAAATCCTACGAGGAGAATTTGAAGTGACGGTTCGTAAAGACTAAGCAGCATCATCAGGACCACGTAGATGCCTTATAGCTCCAAACGAAATAAGCAGTTCTAAATAATGGGAATCTCTGTATGGACATGAATCACCACGAAGGAACTAATATTCGGCGACAACCATAAAAAACGCAAGTGTTTGATGCAATTGAGGTTCAGATTTCTGGCTTTCAATTTCAAGTCCTCCTAGGAGAAGATGAATTGACTGTTCGCATAAATTAATCAGCGTCGATCAGTCGGGGAAAGGATCGTCAGTACCACGCGGATGCCTTTAAAATACACGGGAAACAAGCAGTTCGAAATTGCGAGAAATCTCGGTAGAAATAGTTGGACAGCGAATCTAATCCAATGAGTAAACATAACAGTACGCAACAGCAAAACAAAAACCTAAGCGTTAAACGAATTGTGGTTCAGAATCCTGGCTTGCATTTTCTATCCCTCCGAGGAGAAAAAGAAATGTCTATTCGCACAGAGTAATCAGCGTCGATCAGTCGGGGAAAGGATCATCAGTACCACATGAAAATCGAAAAACCTAGCAAAGTCGAAATTTGTCATCACTCAAATATCTATCCGAAACGTGCGATGTAAGATCACGACAAGGGCTGCGTAATCTTAAAATTCAGGCACGGACAAGGACGAAGTGATTCTCGCGCCGCCTCATACACAGCGGCCATGGAGGACCGACAGTAATCAGTTTTCCGGCGCAAACCGATCAGGGAGATAACACTACAACACGACGAACATTCCTTGCGACATACGGCGTCCGACGAAGAAACCCTAACAAATCGAATACAGGGCGTTTAACTGTGGTACTGGAGAGTATAAATAGACGCATAGAGACGCTATCTGAGCTAGTCAGCGCTGCGATTACGAGGGTAAGGGCAAATCGAGACGTCCGATTTAGATCGACTTTTACATTTTAAAAAATTATATCCTCCCTATTTTAGTAAATTTTTGGGGAAATTGAATAAATGAAATAAATTTACAGTAAATTTATTAAAAGTTTAATAAATTTGAACTTATTAATTTATTTTAGTAAATTAATAAATTATTTTAGTAAATAATTTATTAAAATTATGTTCAATAATTTACATCGTCCCTATTTTAGTAAATTTATTAAAAGTTTGTGACCTTAACCGGGGACTGCTCCAAACAAATGTAAGCCCAAAGTTTCAACTCATGCCGGGGAAGAAGATATTAAGAAGTGTGTATCTTTGCATATGCAATGGCCATCTTCGCTAGGGACGATGGTTAGGATCGAAGATCCTCATTCCATGAACGACATCATTGTACCTCAAATATGAGGTGTTGATGATATTACTATCTTGGCCCTAGGCAGCGGAAATTTTTTCGAGCTAGCTGTCTCCTACGATTTTTACATTATTTAAGTAATTAGGTCTTCTTCCTATCATCGAGCATTCTCGTTACCTTTGCCTCTTAGCCTTAGTCTTCTAGGTAAAGGTTAGGCAACTCAAGTTTCTCCCTCACCTCTGATGAAAATGATGTTTGTGCAATGCCGAGTATAGCTTGAAACAAGGCCTTCAAGCTATTTTTTTTTCTAGCATCATACTGACAAAAATTTACAGAAATATTTCATTTTAATGAATGTTATCATTGTATTTCTCTATTTGATAGATATCATACCATTTTCACCTAAATTCTTTTTTTTGCATGATTGTAAAGCTAATTTAGATTTTTTTTATGTTTGAGCTTCTAAAAAGGATCAAATGTTTTTAATCTATTTATTATCCTGAATTTTAATAATTGCACAACTTAAGGTGGATTCAAAGCATCAAAGAAGACATACGAAGAAGGAGACTTTATTATTTATATATTTACTTTTAGATAAGTTTTATTTCTTTAGTCAAACTTAGCCAAAATAATTAATATCCTCCATGTTTATATGTTCATTTTGAGTTTATAAATGAAATGATTATTTAGGAAATTAAATTTATAAAATAATGCAAAAAAACTTCATTGAAAAGGCCTTATTATAAAGTTTTATATGTAAGCCATGACCTAGAATGTTGACATAGCAATGTTGCCACATGGTGAAGTCTTGTTCGCTAGAGCATGCACATGCGATGCCAAGTCTATGCCTATATCATCACATATTTATTAAATGTTTCTAAAATTAAAACTTGACTGTTACCTTTTTCTATTTTCAAGTTGTGCGGTGAAGTTTTTAATTTAAACCTCTCATCATCAATTAAAGGGGACTAGGGTTCATGGTAGAGTGCTACCCTTTAGGCGAATGATGTGGGCCATAGTGCCCATGTCTTCCACACATGGCAGCATGGCGTGTGTGAATCTTGATCAAAATGGTTTGATGTCTAGAATCTTTTATGAGCTCTGATTCTCTCGCCTTGGCGTTGCTTCATCAAAACCATTTGATGAAAATCCGATGAGTGATGATCATTTTGGGATGTATTCTTTTCAATTGGTGATGCGGTGAAACTGCACCTGTTGATCGTCACTTAAGATGATCTCATGGTAACCTCATTTTCTATAGTTTTAGATCTTTACATACTTCACTCTCCTCCAACAAAAGTATTTTTAGAAAAACTCATTGGATTCAGCCTTGTTGGTGCAAATGTCCTTGAGTTTCTTGATTTCATTGGATTCTAGACTCATTTCACTTTTATTGAGTCCTAGAAATTAAGATTTGAGGATGGATTGAGGTAGGATTATCCAAATGCGAGTTTCCATTCTTCAATAATTTTAGGAAAAATTGAAACAATTTCTTAGAAAATCATTATTGATTTAGTATAACTTGCACTAATATCTATTATTATACGGCTTTAGATTTATTTTATGTGATTTTTTCCCTCTAACTTTTCTTTTCAATTTCTCTTTTGTTTTAATTCAAAATTTTGTGTGAAAAATGAAAATGAGATAATAATCTTGATTATGGAAAGGAAGAGAGGAGAAGAGAGACATATAGGGGAGAGGAGAGGGGGTATAAATTCTAGAATTACAAAAGTGCTATTATGGCCTCTATATACTCACACTCCCTCTCAAGCTAGAGTATAGAGACCAAAAAACCTAGCTTGCGAGAAATGGAGTAGTAGGAGGCCATGCTTAGTCCTTTTGTTAGAATGTCCGCTGGCTGTGTTCGTTAGACATCAGTTTTATGATCTGTCTCCTAGCTTTATTGATATAATGAAATATGTTTAAGTTAAGTTAAAATGGGTTGAGGAAGGTAGTTGTTCATGATTGCAGGAACTTATAGCTTGAGCAGGTACCCGCATCGACACTAGAACCTGGACATCATGAAGAATGAGCTTCCCTCATTTTAATCTTTTACTTGTTTTGAAAATTTTTATAATTAATTAGCTGATTATTTAGTCAATGTCAATTTACCTTTGTTATTTCAAATTTCCTTTAAACTAATGTCCTTGTTCTTATTTTATTTTATCTCTCTACCTTACCTTTTAGTTTGTTTAATAAGTCTAATGATATTCTTCTCTTTGTTTTATTTTCAGGTACCAAATAGACAAAGTAACAAAAAAATAATAATAAATAAATCTACCACAAAAATCCTAAAAGGGGGGTTAGTTATCACTTTTTACGTGGTGTGTTTTCTTTTAGGCGGGCTGTGAAAATCTCTCCATATTTGCAAAGGTATCTTCCTCTCTCTCTCTCAAGGTGATCTTCTCCCTCGGTGTTGGCAAATCAAGTAATTTCTTCATCACGATTCAAGCTCTTGCGCACTCTCACCTCGTTGATTATACGCTTTCTCTTCAGCAAGATTTTTCTCTATTGAAGGCAGCAGACAAAAATGACATTGAAACTCATTCCACTTCAAGTTCATAGTTGAAACTATGAGCAGATCCTTCTGGCACTAAAAAACTTTTTGTTTTTTTGTTTTTTCCGATTCTAGGTATTCCTTGATTTTGATTCCATCAAGAACTTCTATTGTAAGCTTTCATCTGTCAGTTTGAATTTGGTTTCTCAATTGCGTTCCAATAATTTTTCCTTCTATTTTAACCCCTTTTCGTTCGATTTTAGTCCTTGGTTATTTTTTTTTGTTTTGTTGAATTGATTCTCAAATTTCTTGAATCCTCTGTTCATTAAAATCGCTTTCAAATTTCTAAACTTGATCTCCATTCTGATGTCTAATTTAACTGCTTCTCATTCTCATACATTGCATGCTATCACCGAAACCTGAAACTCTGATCCTTTTGCCTCAATTTTTCTTTAATCCTTCTGTAGTTTCTTATTTCGTTTATCTTATCAACTCTTGTTTATTGTCTTTTCTGATATCCTGTTTTAGATTTTTCTTGTATTTTATTTTAAATTCTAAGATTCGTCTTTTTCTGTTTTTGTTTTCCTTTAAAGAATTTTTTTTTTCTTTTTTTAAAATTCCGTGTAAAATCTGTAGTGGAACTAAATATCATTTTTTTAAGTTCTATCTTAAAAATTAATGTTGTTTTTTGTGTGCTTAGAAAAAATGTTTTTGAAAATTCCAGTTAAAATCTTTAACCGATTATTGAGAATCTGCGGTAGTCCCATTTAATATAGATTGTAGTTACATTTTAAATATATTTTGCTTATCAAAATTTGGTTTGTATTTACCTCAAGTTTGTTTCTAAGTAGTTATTGAATATACATAGTGTGTGTTTATTTAAAATTTATTCAACATTATATATAATCTATTTTTTGGCTGAGTTGAAGTCTATTTAATAGTTATTTGACAAGTCATTACGACATTGAGAAAGACATTTTAGGATTAGTAAGAAACTCTACAGGACGACATCAAGGTGAGATTAAAGGTGTTTATTTGCAAGGGAAGTGTTAATTGATCATTAGTCCACTCATCATACACATGCATTTAGTTCATAGTAAGTATATTTAGAGGATCATTCAGTTGTTGTGTGTGCTTTCTTAATACATTCAAGGGAGAACACGCCAAGTATCAAAGTCAAAGTAGAAGTCAAAGTCAAAGTAGAAGTCAAAGTCAAAGCAGAAGTCAAAGTCAAAGGAATAATTTTAATAAGCTCTTCAGGTAGTTATTTTAATTTGTTTCATTGTTTTACATTTTCCTCTATGCAAGTTATGCATTTTACATTTCAATTATTGATTGTTTATTTTTAGTTTTGCTTTAGGTATTTTTTTATCCTTTTATCTTGTTAGGCTATTTTAGGAACTAGGGAAAATTAGCATCACCTTCATATATTGTATTGACTTCGGGTGAGTCATACTTACTCGTGAGGGTAAGGGGGAGTTTATTAGTGAATTGGTGCTAAACGAGAAGAATCTAGGGAGTTGACTAGAAAGTCAACTCGAGGTAAATTTGTTCTTCACCTTCCAGGATTACGCGGATTCGAGGATGAGCAACCTAATTGGTGCGTGCGTGGATCAGTGACGAGACTCGGTGACTTCATAGAGGCATGCCAGTCCAAAAGAGAGTAGGGAGTGACACACGGAGCTCTAGGAGTCGGCCCAGGGAGACGGGATGAGTGGCGGCGTACTGAAGGATAGCGGCGAAGTAAGGTCACTAACCTAGAGCGTGAGCGGGTTTGATCAAAATTTCGTGTCTGAACTTTGGTTTGATTATCCCGCCCAGTTAGTAATTGCTACTAGGGGATTAGCAAGGTGAAGAGTGACTTTAGGAGGACTGTCCTCCTCCGGGACCAGCGCAAGTGTACAAGTGGAGTGATGAATTGAGTGGATAATCAACGAATTCATAAAAGAATTAGAAAAACTGAAATATTCAAAAGAAACTAATGCAACCCCCCTCTTAGTAAATTCACCATCCAATTAGGGAATTTCAAGCTGATGGGAAGAGCCAACACGAGGAGTGGTGATAAATAGCATGACAAGTACCTATCTGATGGATATTATGTGGCCTATAAGCCAATCACACTTTCATGTATCTTGTTTATGTTTATTGAAATGAAATTTATTCATTGTCATTCTTGTGTGATGTTTGCAATGAAGGCCATGAGCATGTGCAATGACTAAGTGAATTATGATGAGATCATAATATAGTGATCACTAGTATTTAAACATATGTTCTAAACATTCCTATTTGTGGGATATTACCGAAGGACATTGAATTATCCAGAAAGAATAGCACTATCTAATCCAACTCATATGATGAGTATGGCTCATCCTATAGCCATCGGTGTGGAGACACTAATGATAGATAGTGGGTGCTCTTTGGAGAAAGAGTTCACTGAATTGATCCGTATGAATCCCTGAATGGTATTATACCTAATTTTCAATCAGGTTGATTCATGTCATGGTTGTGTATGTGGTCCTTTGACTTGAGACACTAAAGACATCTTTTTGGATGGATGATCGTGTTTTGATTATGACTTACGAATCCCTAGCCATGGGATATCTAAAACGTCATAGGTTGGATACAACATAAATTCCATGAAGATGATTGTGTGATCAAGATGAGATCATCCACCCTCGATATTTGAGGAGATTGACTCAAGGAATGAGATGCGATGAAATCCTTGGCCAAGGTATTAGAAATATCAAAGAAGGAGTTCTCGATGATTTTTACACGCATCAGCACTAATTTGAGTGACCGATTAGCGTTTGACAGTTGACCATACCCTAAGTCATTCTTGAGTCTAATGTGGATGAAGGATTATACATACATGGTAATCGATGACGAGAAGGTTCCATAAGTAAGTTCTTACATACTCTATATCTCCTAGTGTACGTGATATAGCTTGGCACCCAACGGGCTGGCAACTCAACCTATTGATTGGGTTAAATCAATCCTTGATTAATTAATCTATATGTGGATGTGGATAATTAATTAAGGTTGAACGATAAGGTGTTATTTGGTCTATAGAGTTATTAACTAGTGAGATATATGGACCTAGAGGGTCACAACCATAAGGTTTATGGATGTTGGTGGATATAGACATAATTATGAGGGTTTTTATGAAAAAACCTCATACCAAATGTCTATAAATAGGGGGAGAACGACCACAATTGAAGGTTCCCATGCAATCCTTGTGGGAATTCTCTCCTTTCTTCTCTTTCTCTCTTGGTTAAGAGCTTTGAAGAGGAGATCCAACCATCCGGAGACCATGTGGATACCTCTAGAGGTTAGACACTTGAATAGCTTCAAGAACTCCTTCAAGGAAACCTTTAAGTATGTTTTATCATACATATTAGATGATAGGATCATCTAATATTGGTGCCTTAATGTATTGAATATCTGATTCAGTGAATTTCGCTGCATTTGATGTTTTGATAAAAATTTCGGAAAGTTATCGACCTCAGATCCCATCATTATCCAAGCACCACTATGTAGACACTCTAGAGAAACATGACTCTCAGGATGAGCCGATGGCGCAGGGTGGCAGCTGGAGGTTCCTCTTCCGAACAGATCAACATGGACGGCAACGAACGAGGGAATCGCTGATGTCATCTAACTTTCGAGCACGTAAGGTTGTTGACGGCTGCGTAGACGGGGATGATGGAGGCACCTATCGAGGAGGGAAGTCCATAGAGGGAGATAGAGAGAGGGAGAGAGGGAGAGAGAGAGAGGGAGAGAGAGAGAGAGATAGAGAGAGAGAGAGATAGAGAGAGAGAGAGAGAGAGAGAGAGAGAGAGAGAGAGAGAGAGAGTGTGTGTGTGTGTGTGGGTTGCGTATCTGTTGCACTCGTTGGGAGGGCACCACGATTTTTGTCGATGGCGAGTGGGAATGGCAAGCGATGCAATGTGACTGCGCCAATGAGGAGTCACGCTCCACAGCAATGGCGGGAAGTCCTCCCCAGGTAAGCCTCCTTCTTCCCTCTCTTCTCCCTCTCCTCTTCTCAAATTCTCTAAGAGAGATGAACAATGAATTTTCTTTTTTTCTTCTCTTTCTCATGATAGTTTGGCGCTTATTGAGGGTTGCCACTAGGAGATGAATAGCGATTCTGGATGGTGCACGAGGTAGATGTCGCAGAGAGCTTTCGAGGTTCGCGCAGATGGTGCTGAGCAGTGACAAATTGATTTGATGTGGTCATTGAATACACACCAAATTGAGTCAAAACAATTATCAAACTCACCAATTTTATCAAATAATCACGAATTAGGAAGTATAGTGGTGAATAAGGGTCTAATACAAAGAGAATTAAGATTATTTCGAGGGATCTTTTGAGATTGGATCAAATCGGATGATAAAATGTGGTTAAAAATTAGGGATTTTAATATTTTTGGAAAGAAGACTCAAAGATGAATCCACGGAATCAAAAATCACTAAATTTAGATCAAGATTCGCAGAGAAATCATCGAATGAACAAGAGAGAAATATCTGAAAAATAAAATCACGAAAAACCGAAATTAAAATTGACTCAAATTACGATTCAAAATTGAAATATAAAGCTATTCGAAGGAAGATTAGGATGAAATATGATCTCTAACCCAAGATTGCGTTTGAATTGATCCCATTAGTCACCGGATCAAAGGCTTTTCATTCTCGAATTTGAAAAATGATCGTTGATGTTCAAGAGCCGATTTCTTCCTATTATCTCAACGAAATCTTACTTCAAGTACTCCGTGGACGCAAAAATAAGTCTAAAAGCGATTGGAAGCAATAGATTCAAGTCATTTGGTGTCTAAATAGTTTGATTACTTGAATTTCCCTGGAATGCTTTACAATGTTGATGAATATCTCAATTTATAGGGTGAATTGGGCATAATCATCTGATTGAGCTTTAATCTTTGATCAACGGCTCTTGTGAAACACACGATTGCGAATCGTTACGATTAAGTCGTTGCTGTTAGATCTCAGATGGACCGTCGAGATGAAGCCACGTCGCACGTGTTATAAGGAACGCATTGCATTGCTGCCGTTTGATCTCGATTAGATGCTCCATATGCGTTTCGTCGGTTTTAATCTCCGTCGTTATAACTCCTAAGATCGACGGTTGAGATTAAATCATTTTAAAACGATTCACCGGCGAATGAGATTGCGCCACGTACACCCCTCCTGTAAGTCACGATCAATGTTCATGATTAAACGCGTGATCGGACACTCCAAATTTTGTCATGTCACCTGCACACTTATAAAATTGATTTTAATTTAAATAAATCGAGTTTAAATTCATTAAAATTAAAAAAAATCAGAAAAATCAGAAAAAATCCCTAAAAATTAGAAAATTCATATATTTTAAAATATAAATATAAATTAATCCAAATTTGTTTCATTGGATCAGAAATTAAATTATCTATCATTCTAAAAAGTCAAATTTAATAAATAACAAGAGAATAAGTTTCTAGTTGTAAATATACTCATTTCTTTTAGATTTTAAAACTTAAAAAATATATGAGTATATAGAAAATGATTTCTCTTATTATTTAACTTTAAGAACTACTTATAATCTCAAGTATAGATGGGTTATGACCATATTATCTTTAATTCATCATAATTAACCCTAAATTATTGCATTTTGAGATTATAATGACTTTTTCATAGAATGATAGATAAATACTAAAAATTATGATAACATGCATCACAATGGAATGTCTTAAGCTGGTCATTGGAGAATTCGATGGCGCCCAATTCCTCGGAAGCCCGTGACGGATATTTCATAAGCTTTTCGATGTCGAGCTTCATGGTGTGCTCTCACACTTTGAGAATTACTTCTCCTTTCCCCCAATTTGTGACGGCTTTTGCGGTAGCTAGGAAGAGTTGTCCTAAAATGATCGGGGCTTGACTAAGCTCCTTAGTGGTTTTCATATCGATGACTAAGAAGTCTACGGGGAATAACAATCTTCTATTCTTATGATCACATCTTCTACTATACCATGTGGTTTCCTTATTGATCTATCTGCCAAGCATAGTTCTACTAGGAAAGGTTGCAACTCCCCTACATGATGATGGTCGAATACGGCTTTAGGGAGGATGTTAATACTAGCTCTGGTATCTAGTAGGGATCTAGTAAAGATCATTCCTCTTATCTCACTCATTATCAGGGGTGCTCTCCGATCTCTCTTTTTAATAGGTAGAGAATTCATCATGATTGAACTCACCGTTTCACTAAGTTGAATCTTTCTAGGTTTTCTATGGGGTGTGCTAATACCTTTGAGAAATTTAGCATATGATGGGATATACTTGATGATATCTATTAAGGGAATGGTGATAGTTACCTTCATAAAGGTTTATAGTAGATGATCATCGGAGTAAGTAGTCTTGACTTTTGGGTGATTTAAGTGCTTGAGAATAAGGCAAAGGGGGCTTGTATGTATCAGGGTTAGGTGTGGCCTTGGTTTGTTCTTCCTCATCCTCTGAATCACTGTTGCGCTCTACGATAATTGATGTTTCTTCATTTATCAAGCCTTGGTTGATTGGATGATCCTTGTATGGATCCGGTAGGTGATAACATGCTAATTAGACATGATAATACATGATTATTAATGCATATTAAGGCATAAAATATTTTATTCCTATTCATGTTATCATATTTATGAGTATTTATCTATCATTCTATGAAAAAGTCATTATAATCTCAAAATACTTTAATTTAGGGTTAATTATGATGAATTAAAGATAAATAATTTCATAACCCATCTTTAATTGAGATTATAATTAGCTTTTAAATTTAAATAATAAGAGAAATCATTTTATAAACATTCATTTAATTTTCTAAAGTTTTAAATCTTAAAGAAATGAATGTATTTTTGAAATAGAAATTAAATCTCTTGTTATTAATTAAATTTGACTTTTTATAATGATAGATAATAAATTTCTGATCAAATGAAAGAAATTTAGATTAATTTGGAGTTATATTTTGAAAGTTATGAATTTTCTAATTTTTAGGGATTTTTTCGGATTTTTTTCTGAATTTTTCTGAATTTTTAATGATTTTTTAAGGATTTTATCGAATGAAAAATCAATATTTCTAATTAAAAATATTAGAAATCTGGAGCGTGCGATCGATCATGATCGATGATCAAGGGCGCGATGCGACGTGGCGCAATGTGGGATGCACGATCGCGTGATCAAATCATGATCGTTGATTTTCACTTAAGGAGAGGGGATACGTGGCGCATCACGATTTGTCGGCAAATCATTTTATAAACGATTTAATCAGAGCCGTTGATCAAAGGAGTTATAACGACTGAGATTAAACCGACGGAAACACATCAGAAACGTATGATTGCGATCTAACAGGAACCGTTTGATGCGTTTTTATAATGCTCACGATGTGGCTTCATCTCGGCTGTCGATCAAAGATCTAACGGCCACGACTTAACTGTAACGATTCACATCTGATGCGTTTCATTAGAGCCGTTGATCGTGAATTAAAGGCCAATCGGACGGTTATGCCCAAAGCACCCTATAAATTGAGATGTTCTTCGAGATTGTAAAACATTCAAGGGCAATTCGAGTAAATTGAACTGTTTAGACACCAAATATCTTGAATCTCTTGTTTCTAATCGCTTCTAGACTCATTTCCGCGTCCATGGAGTGCTTAAGATCAAGATTTCAACGATCGACGAGGAAGAAGTCAACGCTTAAACTCCACGATCGTGATTTTCTGAATTTTGATGAATAGCCTTGATTCTGGAAATTTATTGGATCAATTCGATCGGAATTGTGGGTTAGGGACTGATAACATGCATTTATTGTTGGAACTTGAATATGTATCATGATTCATCAGAATAATCAGATTGATAAACCGGAATTAAACGCGTACATGGATTCACCGGATTGATCTTCATCGAAGTAGATTACTGTAGTGGAGAATAGTCTTCTTGAATATCCCTGATGTAACCTCCTGATCTCTAGAGGAAATGGGATTCTCTCTTGAGGGTTATGAGCATCAGGTTATCCAAGTGGACTATGGCCTCCTATTTATAGGAATAGAGGAAAGCTTAAGCCTCTAATCAATCATTAGACAGCCCATTAATGACTAATGATTGATTTACTGCCTCTACACATAATTAACCTCCACACACATAAATGAATGGCGTGAGGGGGGGGGGCTGGCGTGTGAAGGGCCCATGGGTTAGTGGGCCCTGGTAATAGTATTGGGGGCGGTAACGCAATAGCATTAAACCGCCCCGGTATTTATATTCACCTTTCTCTCCTTTTTCTTCCATGTGGGACTATGTTCCCCCGGAAGTTCTCTTTTGCAGGTGACGTGGCATCACGGCGGGCGTCAGATATGATCGTGGGGCGTCGATTGCGTGGACCCGAGTCGACACAATCACCATCAGAGCACGTGCGTAAATGCAAACTTAAGTGACGGGGATCGATAACTCACCTGCCGACACGTGGAGGCATCAGGAGCGTTCGATCTTCATCGTGGAACGTGATCGTGAGCTTCATCGGGATGCATTGACACCTGTGATGAATTAGAGGGTGAACATAAATTCAAGCGATCGTGACTCGATCGTCGCGCGATTGTGGCACGATCGCTGCACGATCATGGCTCATTCGCTACGCAATCAAGGCCATGATAACCTCGCATTGATGGCCCACGATCATCGTGGGATTCTGACCATCAATCGGCCCTTTTACTGGATCAAACGACCCTCATTTCTCGCGGAAGTTCCTCTTTAAAAATCGATGTATTCTCTCTTCTTTTCTTAACTCTTGATTGAATCGTGAAGGAATTAAGCAATTTTAAAGCAAGATCTTGAGTTCTTCGTGATCCCCCCGCGTTTAGACTTGATTGTCATCCAATCGGAGCGGGATTGATCACGAATTTCCATCTGATTTCATCGAATTTTCCCCTTGAACGTCGAACGTCCGTGAGGAAGAAATCGAGAAAATTTGCTTTAATCCACGTGAATTGAAGCCCCATCTTTATGGCAATCAGGTTAGTAGTGAGATTTGATCGATTATCTGGTGGTAATTTGAGTTTTTATTAGTTTTAGACCGTTAATTTTGAGTTTGAAGTCATAGTGTTCTTCAATTTTACATAAATTCAGTCCGAAATTTTACTAATTTTCAAAATAGGATATCTCTCTATTTATAATTCCGAATCACCTGATTCTGGTTTCATTGGATTTCTTATTTCATCAGCTTTCAGTGGATAGCAAACTCGTCAAATTCTAAGATCATTTGACCCCTCAATTTAATGTTTGATCGAGCACTATTCATTTTTAATCCAAATTTGGGCATTGACTTTCGGGGTCAATTACTTTCAAAATATAAATTGAAATTTGATAATTTTGGTCTCTTTGGAATCCTCTGGTTCTTAGATTTCTATTTATATATAAATGGCAAGATTTGGATATCATTTGATAAGTCAATTTGAAGATTTTCTCTGAAGTGTTTATTTCAGGATTTTTATGATATTTGATTGTCAATAATTCATAGTAAATCCATTTCTTATCAAAAAATCACAAATTTTATATCAGTAAATTCCAGTTTCTCTATAAATTCTGAATATATAATTTTCGTAATCTTCTGATATCTTTTGATTATCTGATTTTATAGAAACTCAATTGTTGGTCAAAGTCAACGCTTTGACTTTGAATTTTGACTTTTTTCTGTCAAATCCGAGATGTTAAATCTTTAAATTCCCTATTTAGTATATTTATATCATTTCTATTCATAAAATATCATTTCTACTTCTTTAAAACCTCTTTTAAACCTAAGTTTGACCAAGCCAACTCTGTAGTAAAAGTCAACCTTGTCTCTGTGGATCGACCCGATACTTACACTTTACTTGATTTTATATCTTTGTCATTGTGAGTTCAGTATTATAAATTTTATTTGGCCGACGTTTGTGTGTTTTAACAACCGCATAAAACGCTTCGTTAGGGATCGTGTTTTATCCTAATCTATCTTCGTTTAGCATTTAATTTTGTTTTAGAATTATAATTTAGTTTAATTTCTCTCTTAATTTCGGTTTTCGCGATTTTAATTTTTCAGAAATTTCACCTCTGTTCAATCTTTGATTTCTTCGCGAAATCAAAGTCAAATTCAGTGATTTCTTTATTCTGTGGATTCCTCTTTGAATCCTCTTTCTTATAATATCAAAGTGCCTAATTTTTGTTATCAATTCTGCTGGGATCTAAAGCTCGAAAAGCTCTCCAAATCTTTGTCCAAAATAATGATTACAACGAAAGGTGTTGAATCAAAACATTCAACATCATTGAAGCACCAAGAATAGATGATCCCATCATCCATTCTAGGTGATCCTATCATCTATTATAGAATAAAATTTATACTTACTTGGATCATTTGAAAGAGTTCTTCAACCGTTCAAGCGTCCGGCCTCTAGCGGTGTCCACACAGTCTCCAGACGATTGGATCTCCTCTTGAACACTCGTCACCACGAGAGGAAGAGAAGAGGGAGGAGAAGTTCCACTAGGCTTGCATGGGCACCTCTATTATGGTCGTTCTCCCCCTATTTATAGACTTTGGGAATGTGAACTTTTCACAAAAACCCTTATTATTATGTCTATATCCACCGACGTCCATTGACCTTATGTGTGTGACCCTCTAGGTTCATATATCTCGCCAGTTAATGACTCTATCAACCCAAGAACACTTATTGGTCCTTCTCATCAATTAACTATATCAACATATAGATTAATTGAATAAGGATCGATTTAACCCAATCGACAGGTTGAGTCGCCAGCCCGGTGGGTGCCAAGCTACACCACGTGCTCTAGGAGATATGGAGTATATTAGAACTCTTTCATGGAACCTTGCCGTCATTGGTTACCGTGTACGTATAATCCTTCATCCACACGAGACTCATGAATGACTTAGGGTATGTTTAATTGTCAAACCCTAATCCGTCACTCAATTTAGTACTGATGCGAGTAGGAAATCATGGAGAACAACTTCTCTAATATTTCTGCTACCTTGGCCAAGGATTTAACTGCATGTCATTCCTTGAGTCGATCTCCTCATATACCGAGGGTGGATGATCCCATCTTGACCACACAATCATCTTCGTGGACTTCATGTCGTATCTAATATATGACGTTTTAGATATCCCGTGACTAGGGATTCGTAAGTCATAATCAAAACACGATCATCCATCAACAAGATGTCTTTGGTGTCTCAAGTCAAAGGACCACATACACAATCATGACATGAATCAACCTGATTGACAATTAGGTATATTACCATTCAGGGATTCATACGGATCAATTCAGTGAACTCTTTCTCCAAAGAGCACCCACTATCTATCCTTAGTGTCTCCACATCGATGGCTATAGGATCGGCCATACTCATCATATGAGATGGATCAGATAGTGCTATTCTTTCCAGATAATTCGATGTCCTTCTCGAATATCCCACGAATAGGAATGTTTAGAATATATGTTTAAAGACTAGCGATCACTATATTATGATCTCATCATAATTCACTTAGTCATTGCACATGCTCATGGACTTCATTGCAAACATCACACAAGAATGAAAATGAATAAATTTCATTTCAACGAACATAAACAAGATTGATGAAAGTGTGATTGGCTTATAGGCCACATAATATCCATCAAATTCATCATTCGATTTAATCAAATTCGAAGAGATCATCAAGAATTTCTCTAATTTCTTGTGGATTTGACCCATATTTACCATTATACCCCTCGATTCATGAATTATTATTGAAATTGGTAAGTTTGGACTTTATTTTGACTCTTGACCGTGTGTTTTCAACGACCACTTGGTCTCGTTTCGTTAGTAGGTCTTTGCCGCTCCGAAGGCTCGATATCGCTAGTGTCATTTTCACAGCCTCCTTGTTGACTTGAACATGGTTCATGTTGTGTATTTGATTCGACGAGGCCCCTTGATTCTTGGGGTTGGCTGTGGCCTGCGAGGGTACTTGGTTAGAAAAAGATACATGTTTACCCTTCTTATTATCGATCGTCGGTTGGACAAAGTCTTGAATCTCATCCACACGTAAATGTATCCTCGTCATTTGTTCCATCAATTGCGAGATCATTCCGAGGATCGGATCTGATGCCGGTGCGGTTTGGCGTGGAGCTTGCGTGTAGGCTTGCGGTTGTGGTTGCGGGACGAATGATAACTGTCTTTGATTTTACGTAGAGTTGTTGATGTTGTTGCTGACCATTGTATGTAGGATAGGGTTGATCATTGTTCCTCCTATATCCTGCATGTTGCAAAGGATTGTTATTGAAAACATGAGTATTATAATAATTCGGGTATGGACCTGAAAAATTTGGTCGTCCCTATTGAGTCGGTCCTCCTGATGGACCTTGTCTAAACATGCCCTGCCCTTGGATTGCCATTACGGGGCAATCTAATTCGACATGGTCGAATCTTGAGAAATTGACACACGTCGACGCTTCATGGAGTGAGAGGGGGCGAGTCCCTTTGAAATCGTTGTGGACGTTCAGTCGGTCCAGTAAGAGATTTTGGACTTCTACCATTTTGTCGATTAATTTCAAGAAGCATTCTCGTCTCTGCTGATTTTGCGTCGATCAATTGTCCCTTCGGCATCGCACCTCTTCCGAATGGTTTAGCCAGGTTGAGGTGGCTATTCTCCGCCATTGTCTCGATGAGTTCCATGGCTTCGTCTTCATATTTGCTCATGAAGGTGCCGCCGCTTTCTGCATTTAAAAGATATCTATTTTGCGGGCCTAACCCGTTAGTTCATGGTTAGACACACCATGGTGGGGACACTCCCTAGTGAGGTCTCTAAGTCGCTCCGAGGCTTCATGAAAGGTTTCACTCATGCCCTGGAAAACTCGTGAATGGCTTTTCAGACAGAGGTGGTTTTCCTTACGGAATAATATTTTCTTAAAAAGTCTTCCTCCATCTTCGTCCAACTAGTGAATTCTTTCCCTAATTTTAAAAACCAGACCTTGGCTTGGTCTCTTAGGGTAGCGGGAAAGAGTTTCATCTTCATTATGTCGGTGGGGACATTCTGAATATGATTGATTTCACATAATTGGGATAGCTCATCTACATGTCTGTACGAGTCCTCGAAAGGTTTACCATGGAAGATATGAAGCATACTCATAACATGCGAATCTATCGTAAAATTTGCCCCTCTATTTAGGGGTGCGTGAATTTGGGTGATAGGTCTTTGGAGGACGGGCTTGGCGTAGTCACTAAGGCATTTCCTCGCATTTCACTCGTCGTTTCAGGCCATTTCTATAGGTTCTACTGGTTCTACAGTGGAAGATGTCTCAGTAGTGTCAGGGGATTTCGAGGATCGTTCAAAGAGATCTATGTTTAAAGGATTATTCCGTAATCTCCGAGTGTCGGTATCCGTGAGAGTGAAGTGCTCTTAACACGAATTTGATGAAATGATTGCATGTAATCCTTAGAAAAGGGACGGAAATCACTTGATCTTATCGAATTACTGATCTCGAAGATTGATTCTACTTCAGATCACTTGGTGTAGGATAGATGTGGGTGAATTTCAAGAAATTAAAAGAAAATCCAAGTTGACCAAGTCAAAATTGACTATTTTTATCAAAATTACGCCTTAATTCCCCGACAACCGCACCATTTGATGAATCGAGTTAATGTGGTTTTTGAACACACACCAAATTGAGTCAAACCAATTACCAATCTCACCAATTTTATCAAATAATCTTGAATTAAGAAGTATAGTGGTGAATAAGGGTCAAATCCATAGAGAATTAATGTAATTTTGGATGATCTTTTGAAATTCGGTCAAATCGGACAATGAAATATGGATAGAAATTAGGGATTTTAATATTTTTGGAAAGAAGACTCAAAGATGAATCCAGGGAATCAAAAATCACTAAACTTAGATCAAGATTTGCGGAGAAATCATCAAATGAACAAGAGAGAAATTTTTAAAAAATAAAATCACGAAAAACTAAAATTAAAATTGAAATTGACTCAAATTACGATTCGAAATTGAAATCTAAAGCTATATGAAGGAAGATTATGATGAAACACAATCTTTTACCTAAGATTGAGCTCAAATTGATCCAATTAGTCACCGGATCAAAGGCTTTTCATTCCTGAATTCGAAAAATGATCGTTGATGTTCAAGAGCCGATTTCTTCCTATTCTCTCAACAAAATCTCACTTTCAATCACTATGTGGACACGAAAATGAGTCTAAAAGTGATTGGAAGCAAGAGATTTAAGGGATTTGGTGTCTAAACAGTTCGATTACTCGAACTGCCCTGGAATGCTTTATAATGTCAAAGAATATCTCAATTTATAGGGTAAATTGGGCGTAACCGTCTGATCGAGCATTTAATCTTTGAGCAAAGGCTTTGAAGAAATGCACGATTGCAAATCGTTATGATTAAGTCGTTGCCGATGGATCTCGGATGGACCGTCGAGATGAAGCCACGTTGTGCACATTATGAATAACAGATTGAATTGTCACTGTTTGATCTCGATCGGATGCTCCAGATGCATTTCCTCGGTTTTAATCTTAGCTGTTATAACTCATCAGATGAATGGCTGAGATTGAATCGTATTAAAATGATTCACCGGTGAATGAGATTACGTCACATATGACGAGACGAAACCGCGAGGTCGTTGATTTCACATGGTCTCGTGTCAAAAATATTTCCAAACTTACCAATTTGATGAAAATTATTCGAATTGAGGGGTATAATGGTAAATAAGGGTCGAATCCTCAAGGAAATAAGGAAATTTATGATGTTTTCTTCGAAATTGATCAAATCGGACAATAAATCGCTGGTAGAAATTGGGGAAAATGGTATTTTATGAAAGATAACTTCAAATTGCTTCCACGGAATCAAGAATCATCGAAATTGATCTTGATTTCACGGAGAAGTTGAAGTTTGAAATAGAGAGATATTTCTGAACTTGAAAATCGCGAAATTGACTAAAATTAAACCAAATTAAACTTGAAATCCTAATCTAAATCGAAATTAAACATGATTGGATGATAGATTAGCAAAAACTGACTCCACTAACCCCAAATAACGATCAAATTAACACGATTAAACCGATTAATCGTCGAAAACGTCAAGACCACGATTGTGGAGTTCAAGCTTTGATTTCTCCTTCGTCTTTCAACCAAATCCCGAGTTCAAGCCCTCCGTGGATGCGGAAATGAGTGTAGAAGAGGCTAGAATCGAGAGATTCGAGAAGGGAGGTGTCTAAACAAATCAATTTGCTTGATTTCAAACTTGAATGATTATAAATCGAAAGAACATGCATTATTTATATGCTACTTGGGCGTAACCGTCCGATCGAAACGATCGACTGTTACGATGGAACGGTTCATCGTGGACCGTTTCAATTAAGTCGCAACCGTCTGATCTTGATGGACGGTCCAAATGAGCCGCGTGGATGGGCATTATAAAAATGCTTTAGATCGCGCCGTTGGATCGCGATCTGACGGTCGAGATGCTCCCCTGGCGATTAAATCTCGACCATTATAACGCTTCTTAAAACGCACGTGTTTTGATGAGATCCGGTGGACCGCGAGCGCATCCGATCGACGCGCGATGTTTCGCGCTTCGCCCGATCCGACGCACTGCGATTGGCCACGTCACCTGCATCTTAAAAACTGTGTGGGACTTAGTCCCACACGAAAAGAATTAAGGGGATCAATCGGGTTTATAATATGTGACGGACTTGAAGTTTAGCTTAAATCCGAACTATCGGATGCTTATATGTACTATAAACATTATACTTACGATAAATAAATATGCACACGTCACATCGCACCGCGTAGGCGCCTCGTGGGCCCGCGTGGCTCTGCCACGTGGCCTTGTGTGCCACGTCGCACCCACGTGGGTCCCGCGCGAAATTAAAACCCTTTTTGCTTTATTTTTAATTCATTTTTAACATTAAAATTGAAAATAATTCAGAAAAAATCTGGAAAAATCTCTAAAAATTAGAAAATTCATAACTTTTAAAAATATAACTCCAAATTAATCCAAATTTCTTTCATTTGATCCGAAATTTAATTATCTACCATTCTAAAGAGTCAAAATTAATAAATAATAAGAGTTTTAATTTCCATTTCAAAAATATATTTAGTTTTTTAAGGTTTTTAACTTAAGAAAATATAAATAAATATTTATAAAACGTTTTCTCTCATTATTTTAACTTTAAAAACCTCTATAATCTCAAATAAAGATGGGTTATTAATTATTTATCTTTAAATCATCATATTTAGCCCTAATTTAAAGTATTTTTGAGATTATAATGAATTTTTCATGGAATGATAGAAAAATACACATAAATATGATAACATGCATGGAAATAAAATCATTTATGCCTTAATATGCATCAATAATCATGTTTTATCATGTTAATTTAGCATGTTATCAACATACACCCCGCCTTTAAGTGACGATCAATGGTCATGATTAAACGCCCGATCGGACACTCCAAATTTTTTCACATCACCTGCGCACTTATAAAATCGATTTTAAATTAAATAAATCAACTTTAAATTTATTAAAATTAAAAAAAATCATAAAAATTCAGAAAAAAATGTGAAAAAATCCCTAAAAATTAGAAAATTCATAACTTTTAAAATATAATTCCAAATTAATCCAAATGTATTTCATTGGATCAAAAATTAAATTATCTATCATTCTAAAAATTCAAATTTAATAAATAACAAGAGAATAAATTTCTATTTAAAAAATATACTCATTTCTTTTAGATTTTAAAACTTAGAAAAATATATGAGTGTGTATAAAATGATTTCTCTTATTATTTAACCCTAAAAACTAATTATAATCTCAAGTAAAGATGGGTTATGTAAACATCATCCTTAATTCATTATAATTAACCCAAACGTCATGCATTTTGAGATTATAATGACTTTTTCATATACTAATAGATAAATACTAAAAAATATGATAACATGCATCACAATAGAATGTTTTATGCCTTAATTTGCATTAATAATCATGTATTTTCATATTTAAATAGCATGTTATCATAACACCCACCTACCCCACCATCTATAGGGGGTCGTCCATCCTACAGTTGCGCTTGTAGGCCACATAATATATGTCAAATAACTGACAAGAGAAGTAGTACAACATTGAAATAGAGACAATATCCATTTTGTGTGAGAGAATAACCAATGAATAGTTATTTCAATGCTCGAGGAGCAAGTTTAGGCAAAGAGGGGTATGACATTGCACAAAGGCAATGCATCGAAACATATGAGGTGATAAGGTAAAGATATAAGTATATGGAAAAGAGGAGAAAGGGCCACCACCCATAGGAGGGGAGGGAAGGTGATTGTAAAGATAAGAGGTCGTCATGATTGCGTCATACCAAAGATCGTACCACAAAATAGAAGAAAGTATAAGAACTGGAAAACAAAGTAAGAAACCTTGACAAAAAGATGTACAACATGAGTTCATCAATCCTATGATCATTCTCTCACCCCAAACCAATCTTTAATTTCGTGAGAAGGTCCTAGAAAACACAATGAAAAAGATAGAAAATGGGTAACACAATTAAGGGTACGAGCAATGGTACTCATAGAGAGAAGGTTAGTAGGACAACTAGGAATATATAAAACATCGTACAAGGTAAGGGAGAGAGTAGTTTTGTTCAATCCACACCCTTTAGCAGACCATGACCAACCATTCAACAATGAGGACAAGTAGATAGGTAGAGAGTAAGGGATGGGAGCATAGAAAGGGTTTTGGTCATATGATTTGACTCCCCCAAATCAGTAATCCATGACGATGAACTAGATTTTGAAATGATTTATGTCATTTTTGTGTATCAAGTTAATACAAATATATATATATATATATATATATATATATATATTTTCCCCCACTCAATATCGTGCTAAAGTAAGATTCAAAACCTTTGAAAGCCTAGGCAATGAGATTAGATGCTTTTAATGAATATTAGAGAATGGAATAGGATGTGAATGCAGATTTTTGTTTATGTGGAGAGAGATATAAGTTTATAATTTTATAAATTTTGTTGATGAACAATAATATGGAAATCATAACTGAGATGGGGAGGTGAAAATGAGATCAATGACGATGTGAAATAGTGATAGTGAGAGATTGATGTATGGATGATGATGTGAGAGATCTTGTGATGAGTTGGAGATGACAATGCTATTACAGAAAAATAAAAGAAATATGTTCTACACTATTTATGGAGATGATTATAAGGAAGAAATTGATTCAAATCTTTGTGAAAAACCCATTGATATGTCAGTCCTAGGATAGGTGATGCTAATTGTGTTCCTTTGCTTGATTTTGCCACCAAGACAAGCTTGAACATTAAACAATATTAAACTTGGGCCTCAGTTTTCTCCTCTTTTCTTTCTAGTAGTGTGATGCTAAGAGAGCCAAAAAAAGTGAGGAGAGAGAAATTTTGGATTAAATAGAGGGGTAAAAATTTTTGATCCTTTATATCATGATTTTTTTCTACTCAATTCGTAGAGTAGAGGTAGTGAATAGATAGTAGGTGCAAAGACAAATCTACTCATAAAATTTCAGCTAAAAACTCCTAGATCATTAGATATCATGATTTGTTTAGAGAGATTTCAACCATTTGATCTTGATTGATTGCCTCAAAGAGTGGCAGATGGTGTGCTCTAATGGGCCCTTTAATAAGGAAATTTTGCGTTTTGTCCTAGCCATCCAATTGTGATGATCACGATCAGACACTTCAAGATGCCACATGTCCCTGCATTTTTTAAAGAGAGAAAACTTTTAGAATAATGAGAGCTATTTGATCATGAAAAGATGCTCAAGAGAGAATATGCGACATTCAGATCTATAAAGAAGAAAACCGCCAACTCTAATGAGAGTCGTTAGATGAAAAATGGTGCTCCTTGGTCTTGCCCTATGTTGTGACATAATTTGCCATGACAAAAGTGATGATGTTTCTCCATTGTATAAAGATCGTGTGGACCATCAATCTATGCATTGGATGGCCTCAATGGGCACTTCCAATCAAAGCATCCAGAAGTTGGCACATGTCATCTGCTTAGCATGGAGTTTTGTTCCACATTGGGAATATCTAAAATATTTTTAACTACAAAAAGGGAATTACCTAGTTATTTCGATGGGTGTATTGTGCATATATCCCATATTGAACTTTAATATTCTTTGCCTTTGTGGCGCCACATAGACATGACATGCACACCAATTGGGCCCAACAAGGCCTCCATGTGGCAAACCTTGCGACGCTCCAATGCATCTCGCAAGTGCCACATGTATGCCCGTCACTATACCTAGGTGTTACACCCCATGTGGTGCCACATGTTGTGGTATGATTGGTAGTGACTCTAATCCCCTTTTAACCCTCTTTTTAATTCAAATAAATTTCTAAAACCCTCTAAAAATATTTTTAAAAAATCCGTAAAGTTAGAAGCCCAATATTTCCTAAAATTTAACTTGTTTTTCATCAAAAATTTCATTAGATAAACAATTAATCCTCTATCCTCTCAGCCATTAATTCATGATAAAAAGAATTAAGGATCCTTAAAGAGAATTGAGTTGGGTCCAACCTCCTTAAAAGTAAGGAGGTTTATCCAACTTTGACTTCCCTACCAATTATGGATCATCCTAAAAACATATGATGATCCATCTATAATATAAAAACTTGATCAGCCACTTTTCCTTCATCATCATAGGGTTGACTAGGTTTAAATAGTTAGTGGAGAGTTTTTTCCCTCTCTCTCAATGATGATTTGCATCCATGCTTTCCTACTCGTGCACCTACATTCTTCTATCCACATAACTCAAGGAAAAGTTGCATCATAATGAATAGTCATGGTTATACACAATTGACACTAAATACATGAGAATTGTGCATGTGAGTGGAATAACACGATGAATGTAAAAATCTCATAGAAATAAGATAATGTGGATCATGTTAGTAGAATTATGCACTCAAATTTATTAATTGTGATGAAAAAGAATATATCAATGACACATTATCAAATGATGATTTAGAAGTAAGAAAGCATGTGTACATGATGTAGAAGTCGAGTTGGTGGATGACTTGGACTAACTAAGATTTCGTTTGTGCTTCATATTCCATTGGGGTGAAGCTCATCTAAATAGTATCTAGGCTAAGGGTTACACAGGCACCAGGGAGAGTCGAGCTTGTAGTAGTGGAGGAAAACATAAGTTGATCCCATATGGGCTTCCCAAATTCCTTTCAACACTTAGTTGAAGCATGAGTTGTTGATAACATGCAATTTTATGCATTAATTTCATGCATGTTATGCATTTCTTCTCTAAAATATTATCATAAATGCATGTTATCTTGATTTAAAATGAAAACTTTATGTTTAAGAGAATGTTCTTGATTTTTCATAAATTAACAACATTTTAATAGCATTTAATGACATTTATTCTCAAATAAAGAATGAAAGAAAGGAAGCCTCTCTCTCCTCCTCTTCCCTCTAGCTCCCTTCCTCTCTCTCCTGCACGCGCGTGTGCGTTTGTAAGAGGAGGGGGAGATTTCTCCTCTTCTCTTCTCCCTTCTCTCATCAGAGAGAAGTGTTTCTCCACGTTCTCCTATCCTCTCTCGCGACGGAAAAATTTCCGTCGCGAGAAGACCGCTCCACTCTCCTCTCTCCCTCTCTTTCTCCGTGTTCGCTTTTCCTTCCGACTCGTGCTCTCTCTCTCCTCCCTCTCTTGCATCGCCTCTCTCCTTCTTGCAACGGAGAGGGGAACTTCTCCACTCTCCTTATTTTCTCTCTCGCTCTATTTCTTCCCCCCTCTTCCTTTTCCTCTCTTTGTTTCTCTCTTGCTTCCAATCGCCCTCCTCTTCTTCTCCTCCTTCTTCCTTCTCTCCTCTCCCTTTTTGTCACTTCCCGAAGTTCTCTTTTCTCTCTCTCTCTCGCGATGAATTTCTCTTCCGTCGTGCGATGGATTCCTCTCCCTCTCATGCATTTCTCGTGCGACGGGAATTCTCCGATCGCCTTTCGTTTCTCTGCCCAATCGCCGCGTGACCTCTCCTCCTCCACTCTCACTTGCTCTCGCACTCATCTCCGCATCCTTTCAGAGAAAACCGCCATTGATGAGAGAGGAGAGAGAAAAGAGGTGAGAGAGCTGAGGGCATCTAACGTAATTCTTTTGAGTTTAAGCAACGTTTGACTGGCGTGGGTTCAGCAGAGCGCATTGACTGGCGCGATTGGAAGAGAGAGAAGATTAGATTAACAGTCGAGATTCATCAAAATGAAAAAGCATGATATTTGACGATCCTGATGGAGTTCGGGGCTGAAATTTCGTGGGCATGATCGTTATTTCAAGCTCCACGAATCTGATGGGGCTGATTTAAGTTCGGAGGCAAAAAATTAGGGCTATGAATGTTTTTTTGTATGCTTCTAGCATTGGCAAGCCAGAAAGAAAGAAATCAACGATTGATCATTCATCATGTGTTGAACATCATTCTCAGTGAGTTTCTTCCCTCTTCTGTTCATTCCCTTTTGTTGGATGCAAGACACTAAGTCTGGGCGAATATATGGCTCTCGAAGGTATGTTTTGATTAGGGAGCATCACTAGATTGTGTTTTCATCACGAATCTTTAGATTAAGATCATTTTCTATCTATTTCTTTGATTTTCCTCATTTATTTATCAACATTTTCTCATTTATAAACCCTAAAAATCACTTTTCCACCCTCGATCAAGGGTTTCCAATCTCTGAAACGAGTTTGGAAGCAATTGTTCGGTTCATTTCATCTCCACACACATTTTCTTCCTTTCATCGATCATTTTCGCTTTCTAAATCCTAAAAATACCAAAAAATATCTTCTGATTTCAATCTCTTAACCTTCCTCCCTGTGGGATTCGACCTCGGCTTGCCACTGTTCTAATTTAAAAATTATATTTTGAAGAGTTGCGTATAAATTTGTTTGATACATAAATTTACGCATTCAACAACTGTGTTTTTACACCTATCAGTTGTCTTGCCTCAATAAATGTTGGCAAAGCATCAATAAATGTGGTAGAGAAATTAGGACTAGTGGTGGAGCATAGTTGGGGAAAATTATCAAACGCCAATGATTCTTTGACTCAAAAGTGTCATTTAGGGTCAGAAAACAAGAATCAAATAAATGATTAATAACTCATCTAGTGATTTGGGGTGTCATTGGGTCGTCAAAGAGTCAATTTTTTTGTCCTCGGGTTGATTGGCTTTTCTTGATGGCATCTTGGCTTGAATCAGCTTTGATTGACTTGTCCTATTTCGAACTGGCTTGGCTCAGCTTGACCAGCTTGATCTGCTTGGTTGGCTCGAGCTGGACTGGATTGGCTTGCTAGATTCAGCCTAATTAGAACTGGACTACTAGGTAGATCATAGCTCATGGGAGACTAGCACCAATTAAGGCGGTGAATAACATATAAAGTAGGCAGAGGCAGCCTAAGGAGGAGCGACAGCCCTTGTGGAGGTGGCAAGGACCCTTCAAGAGGGGGAGGCAGCCCTTTAAAAGGGGACGATGGCAGTAGCCTAAAGGGTATTGACAATGGCCTTCAATGGCAGCAATGGTGACTCAAAGGAGAGAGGAGGGTAGATGTATGATACTTTTGGCCCTCCGGGCCTCCTAGGGCTTGTCATGATGCCAAGGCGGCATAGTGACGATGGTGATGTGACGAAGAACCAAAGTCTCTTGTACCATGTGAATGGTAAAGCCAAATGATAAATAAATTATTAAAGAAGAGATAGCAAGAATCTATTTATAGAGAAGAAAGAGAGAGGAATAGAAATATAACGCATGTGGGACATGTCCCTTACACTGGTTAAACCCTATAATGGGTTATATCCAATAGACGCAAGCGATTATCAAACAACCAAATTGTTGTTCATCTAGGGTAGAATCCCATGTTTCATTCCAGGACTATGCACATTCAACTGAGGTACCACTTCATTTGAAAATAGCTGGAGGACGAGGATCGAATGCTATAGAAAATTTGAGGCTTGGAGAATACTCAAGATATGATGACCGAGAGAGTACTGAAGACAAGTTGAACTTGATGCATGAAATCACTTAGTGGGCATGTAAAGGTTAATTAAAGGGTTGATTTTGGCTAACGAACTTGGCACATCCTTGAATACGTCTGTAATCACGCAGTTAACACCGTGCTGAAAACACTACTAAAGTAAGTTTTCCTTGTTTATAAATATTCTCCAAACTCTTGTTTATTCTCCAAACTCTTTGCCATGAATAATGTCAATTTTTTTTAATGAACAATTCTAAAATTTCTTGTTAAATGATATAACACAATGATAACAATTTCAGGAATGATACAGCAGCTATATGCCAGCACAAGAACTAAGGGTTGATCTTTAAAATCTTCGAGCTAGGGGGCTTGGACAAGAAACAATCCACAATTGCCCTGTAGTAAAGAGACAGAATCAACGGGATGATTCATGCAAGAGTAAGTAATTAAATGAGTACTAACTTCTGGAGCCTCGACTGAGCGTGCTAGTGGGCATCAACATACACTGACACGTTAGAAAGAATCGCAGAGATACGTGATAACTGAGTTTAACAGCCGATCACAAACCTGCCTCTGAGGAATCCCTAGCTGCGTGCAAATTTCCTGCTGGTGCCTTTGATGATTCAGTCTCCTTATGTGTCCATGGTCTTCACCTAAAGGCATGCGATTAGAGATTACCAACTCATGTGACAACTGGATTTCAGTCTTACCAAGTCCCTGAACTTTCAGATTGTAGAACATTTGAATGTATCTCTGTTTGGCTAGTTTCTGCTCCTTGTTAATCTGCCTCCAGAAGCCATACATGGACCCCATGTTCAACACCTTATTCGCATAAATTTTCCATGTGTAGCTGAAAGAAAAAATTGATCTGAGAGAAATGACTTTGAAACGTAAGAGTCAGAGTGGGGAACTTGTTTTGACCTTTCGTCTATTCTCTGAAGGCCAGCAGTAGACACCTTGTTCCAGAGGGTCAAATCTTCCTTGCACTTTTCAAAGAAGTCTGCAAATCTTGTTGCTCGACTCCTCTCCATCACTAGGATTTATGTGGAATCCGGAAACCCCATCTACAATGATCTCAGCTGGCCCTCCCTGGTTTGTAGCAAATGTTGGAAGTCCACAATTCATTGCCTCGATGACAGTTAGCCCAAATGCTTCATATAGTGCAGGCTGAATTTTTTAATTGACCAAAGTCAACATAATGATGACCATAACCATCTATAAATATGAAACAGATTATGACCTGAACAAAGGCGCCCTTTGTGTCGGCAATGCAACGATAAAGTTCTCCATTCCTGAGTCGATCCTTTTGGGCTGAAATCCATCTAATCTGGCCTCTGAGTTGGTGTTTCTCTATCAGGATATGCATTTTCCTGATCTCACTTACTTCTTCACGATCATTTGACTTTGAAGGGTCAAAGAATCCAGCAACAACAACAAGGTTGACCAAATTTCTGAGCCTCTTGTTCTTCCCATACCAATCTACCAGGCCAGTGATGTTCTTCACTGTATCCAATCTTGCCATTGAGAAGATGATGGGCTTCTTCCTGTCCTTTAGGTATCCCCTGCTTTCATCAATTCATTATAAATCACCAGGGAGACAAAAAAATACTAATGACAGAGAAGCAAGTCCTATTTTACTCACAAATGCTCATCATTCTCCCCTTTGCTAAAAAGCAGCTCCTCAATCTCAGAAAGAAAGGAAGTCAATCTCTTCGATTTCTGAGTGTAGGGGAAATACACAGATTGGTCTGCCCCGGGGGAAGCTATGTTGAACTTTGGGTCAAACACATTGACTCCTGAGACAAATCGGCAGAGCCCAGGAAGAGTGAACGCCTGGTGGTTCTCATACTGACCTGGTTTGTTCTTACTGAGACCAAGAGAGAGAAGTATTGAATATACAGAAGAGAGAAAGAAAAGATCATCATTTTTGTTTACCTTCCAGCGATCTCCTGGTATGTGCTGGTGATGATGAAATCTGAAGAGTTCATGGCAATCATGTCAGCAGTGAACTGACAGGAGAAATGGTACTTGGACTCCAATTCCTTCCATCTTAAGTCTGAGTCTTCGTACTTGGTCTTCTCCAGAGCATGAGCAATTGTTCCCTGATTTCACAACATAAAAGATTGAACAAAAGAGCTTTTCTTTTTTGAAAAGAACAAAGAGCTTTATCTTTAATCTGAAAGTAACAGTCACCTGTGTCACTCCCAGTTTGGTGGCCACAAGAGAAGAAACCAAGTTTCCATCCGTGTAGTTTCCTATAATCAGATCCGGCATTCCTTCCATGAACTCTAGAATTTTTTCACTCGAGTCCTGAAGAAAAAGAAATTAAAAAGAGTCCAGGGGAAGATCTAATAACAAAGGAATACAAGACTCTTACATGAGCGAATCTTTCCAAGTAGGGATAGACATCGAATCGAGAAACCCATTTCTGAAGAACACCTGTTTCTGTCTTGAATGGGATTCTAAGGATGAAGGAGTGGGTGGTACCAAGAATCTGCTCCATCTCCTGGTTGCACTTTGTCCCCTTCGCTTCAGGTATCAGCCGTGTCACCTTCAGAAGATTTTGAATTATCCAAGAACTCAGAAATGGAAAATATCGTGAAAAATTAAAGTCAAGCTCACCACAAGGATGTGAGGTTTAAAATTTAACCCTTGTTGCTTGATTCTGAGTAGGATCTCCTCCTCCATGGCTCTGACTTGATCCAGTATGTAAACCACCTGGTGAAATGTACACTATTTCTTAGATTCATGGATGTATTCACCTTCTAGTATAGATGAATGAAATTCAGTTACTTGGCCCCCAGTATCAGGCAAGCCGAGGACATCTGATTGACCAAAATAGCCGTGAGGTGAGAATATGACAATGTTGAAGACACAAGGAATCTTGCTGAAGAGTTTCTCTATGTTGATTAAATCTGGAGCTTGAAGGACCTCTGAGAGACAGTGGATGGTCTCCTTGACTCGGTCAGCTCTATCACCCCATCCTTTCAGTAGTCCCCACTCCTCGAATCTGATAGACGGTCAACAATATGAATAATAAACGCATTTCCTCTTCACTCAACAGGGAAGTGATCACCAGTTCCACACCTTTGCTCGAACTTCTGGAATGGGGTCTCCGGAGGAAGACCCGAGACAAAGACTTCAGCTAGTAGCAGCACGGACTGAAGCTTGGCTGCCGTGTTGACTCTCTCGTTGACCAGAAGTTTCTGCAGATAAACCCACATCAAGCCAAAAAAGACCTTTTTGCCCTTAATTTTCAACTCTCCAAATGGAAAGAACTCACCTCTCCTCTATGATAAAGGGCCAGTAAGTAATCCAGCAGAGGCTTCAGACTCTCCTCTCTCTGACTGAGTCTGGAGGATAGAACCTTGGCGATGAATTGCATTCCATTACCGATGGACGTGGGCAAAGTCAACCGCGGCTCATGCCAATCAAACATTGAAAAGTCAACCTCCAGGGCGTTTTCGTCTTTCACCCTGCGCAGAAAATCAATCTGAAGTTACCAGACGATCGTGAAGGTCACGGCCACTGAGCCCTCCTGATCAAGGTGATGAACGAGCAAGAGACTATCTCTAAAACATTTTAAAGACATCTCGTTCTCTGTCCTTTCTGTAAAGACAGCAGCGATGAGTTGTACGTTTAAGCTGGGTCGTCAGATTGTCCAAAGACTGATCCGACGGCCAGGTTGAATGTTAGGCGATCCTCATGACCGATAAAACCACTCCGACCCGGCCTAAAATAATATGTCTAAGGCCTACCATTTTTCGTCATACAGAGACTCCTTGAACTTGAGATAATCCGAAACAGTGACGTCATCAACAGACAGGTCATTGGAATTGACCCGAACAAACTCCCAGATTCCAGGGTGCGGTCGGACGGCGAGCGCGACGATTGGCGGAAGAACAACAGCCTCCTAAAAATAAGAAAAAAAAGGAGCACGTAAAGTAAACGGGGATAAAGAGCACGAAAAGACGAAATCCCAAGCCCAAACCTGAGCAGAGGAAACGATGTAACCGAGGAAGCCTTCCAGAATCTTCGCTTTTTCCACTTTATCGTCCAGAGCGCTCTCCATTTCCTCCATAAGCTGCTGGTTCTTCATCAGCCTTCTCCCGTTGCTAACATACCTGTAAATCGTCTTCTTCCATGAATTTCCATGAAAAAAATTTTCCCCGAAACGAAATTCTCGAGAGAGAATCTCTCCCTACTTTGCGAAACAGCGCCTCATTTGGTAGCGGCTCTGCCTCAGAGCCTCCGGCATAGCTTCCGCGATGGATTCGGACCTCTTCAATCTCCCTGACGACGTCATCTGCCAATGAAGATCAATTCTGAAACCGTTCTTGAAACCAATTTCAATTTATAGCCGTGGTGGGCACAAGCATGAAGCAATCGGTCCAAAGGGGACAAATTTGCGCAAGAAAGGCATTTTTTGAGGTTCCTTTTTTGTTCTCCAAGCTTGGGATTACCAGAAATTCCCGCAGCTGCAAGACCCTTCGCTAAAATGATGAAATCTGTTTGCATCTCTAATAGTAATCTCTCTACCAGCGATCTTGCTAATAAATTTAATCGCCGAGTGGCAATCTCCACAGATGCGGAGATTTTTTGTGACGAAAATTGGTTGATTAGGGTTTAAACTGATGATGCCAAATGCGACGGCTAACTTCTCGCTATGGTAGAGGAGAAGATGCTCCTTTTCCTCTTCCTCCACGTTCTGCAACACAAAGCTGGTATCCGCTTTATAGCCCAGCTTCTTGATTTCGATGAACAGGTCAGCTAGGGTTTCATATATACTCTTCGAGTAAGGATGAGATCGATCACCCCCCATGAAAGCGTGAACCTTGCCTTTGATTTCGATCCAGCTGCATCCAGGGCTTTTCCTGAATCCTCGGATTTTCTGCCAAATTCTCACGCTTGCCGCTTCCTCGAATCTCCCGGCAGAACTGTAAATATTGGACATCAGCACGAAGTTCCCCGTACCCTCTGGACCCATTTCCTGGATAATTTTCGACACTTTTTCTCCCAATGTCAAGTCTTTATGTATCCTGCAAGCTCCAAGCAAAGCGCCCCAGATTCTCACGTCAGAAAAAGAAATCGTACGGACGAAATCTAGTGCTTCTCCGAGATGCCCTCCTCGACCGAGCAAATCGACCATGCAGATACAATGCTCGACTCTGAGAGCAATCTTGAATGTCCCCATCATCGCGGAGAAGAGTTTTTTCCCTTCCTCTATTAGACCGGAGTGACTGCACGCCGATAACAGTCCGATGAAGGTGACATCATCGGGATTCAAACCCTCTAACTGTAATCTAGAGAACAAAGATAAAGCTTCCCTCCCCAGTCCGTGGAGTCCGTATCCCGACATCATGGTATTCCACGTGACGATATCTCGCTTTGTCATTCCGTCAAACAGTTTCCTCGCAGTTCCTACACTACCACATTTTGCGTACATGTCCAAAAGAGCGTTGCTGATGGAGGTATCACGAGAGAGGCCGCGGATGAGAACATAGGAATGGCTGCATCTTCCGTGCTGTAGCGCGGATAAATGAGAGCAAGCCGGGATCACTCCCACCATTGTCGCCGCATCTGGGTCAACGCTGGAAGTTCGCATTTGACGGAAAATCGTGAGAGACATCTCTGCTTCTCCGTTCTGAAGGCATCCCGAAATGATAGCGCTGTAAGAGACCACGTCTTTGGTCTCTATTTCGCGGAATAAGTCAACCGCGGAGTTGACTTTTCCGCACTTGGAGTACATTGACAGGAGAGAGTTCCCAACGGTGGTGTCGGAGGAAATCCCTAGTTTTGTAGCGTAACAGTGGAGCTGCTTTTCCTCTGCACACGTCAGTTAATCCCGCGCAGGCTCGGAGAACGCCGGCTATGGTGACGGAGGTGGGCTTAGAGCTTTGGTCTTTGACCATTCCACGAAATGCTTCAAATGCCTGAAGCATGAGATTACACGATACGTAAGCTCCGATCATCGCGCTCCAAGTGACCTCGTTTCTCGAAAAAAGGGATGCGAAGATCTTCTCCGAGTAGTTTATACTAAGACATTTGGCGTACACGTCGAGTAAAGCCGTGCTGACGTGGACATTGTAACTGTCTAGGCACCTTCTGACGCAGAACCCATGAACGCTCTTTACTTGAATAAGATCTTTGACTTCTCCGATGGAAGGGAGAAGAGCGACGACAGTGGAGGAATTCGGAGAAAATCCTTCGTTTTGCATTTCCACGACTAGGTCGACAGCTTCCTCGTGCATCCCGTGAAGGGAGTACCCGGCAATCATTGCGTTCCAGGCGACGACATCCGTCGTTGGCATTTCGTTGAACATGTGGCGCGCGATAAGAAGTTGACCGCATTTCATGTATAGATCGAGGAACGCCGTGGAGATGAAGAGATCAGAACGGAGATCCGTTTTTACCACGTGGGCGTGCATCTCTAGTCCGAGGTTCAGCGCGTGGAGACCTGAGCAAGCTTTGAGCGCGAAAGGGAAGGAGAAGTTGTTCGGTCTGGGTGCCGGAATGCAGCATTGCGCGGAAAAGGTTTACTGCGCGATGAAGTCTCCCATCCCATGCACAGGCTCTGATCATGGAATTCCATTGCAGGATGTTTGGGTGCTCAATCTCCGCAAAGAGTAGGAGAGCTTGGTCGAGTTTCCCCGGAGAAATGTAGTGGAATAAGGGGTCCTCCGTCGCTTCAGTTTTCGATGCTTTCAGATGCTCTCTTGAGGTAAGAATGCCGGTGATGGAAGATATGGATTTCTGGAGACGGGGACGCGTCTGGATGAAAGGGAAGAAGGGTTGCCGGTGCAACGTCATGTGGAAGAGCACCGCATCCTTGGCGTCCTCGGAAGAAACTTGTGGTATAACTTTCAGTCGGTCGATTTGCTTGATTATTATTAAAAAAAACTTCGTTTCAAGTTCTGGGTCCATTGGATTTGCTCCAAAATCCAGCATTTGAATCTACTCAAAGAAGTCTACTCTAGAAGATTAAAAAATCCTTAAACAGATTGTGGCTGCCACGTTTCCATGAGCATGGTCTTCATTTTTTAATCTTTAAGATAGCAAGAAATTAATCTAATTTTTTAGTGTTTGAATGCAAATCTCAACGTTCTTGCCTCAGAAATTAAAAAAATGATATGAAATTAGTTAGCATGGTCTATTATGGTGGATCCCTATTAAGCTTATTCCAAAATTTCACTATTTCATGAAAAAAGCCTAGTATTCTTGATTGTTATCACTATCCAATTCCTCTATGTACTCCTGATAAATCATTTCTTCTTGTGCTATATCAAGAATTTATTCCAATGAACATTGATGATGCACATCAAAGTAAGGTAATGGAAGAGGAGCTAGAATCAAGTGATAGAAATCATACATGGAAGTTGGTCAAGCTTCCCCTACCATGAAACTCAATGGCATAGATGGGTATACATAATTGAATTCGCACTTGATGCAAGTATTGAATGGTATAAGGCGTGATTAATGGCATGAGGTTTTAATAACAGGCTTGAGTAGCACATATGAATTCAATTCGTATCTAAGATATTTAGTTGCACTCTTTGATTGGTTAATAGTCCAATACTATGTGAAGGGATGTGTTCCTACATGGTAAATTAGAGAAGGATAATATACATGAAGGTATCATCTTGGTATAACCAAATTATCAACAAAGCAAAGGAATAGTATGTAAACTACATAAATCATTTTATGCATGTAAAACATTTCCTATAGTTTGGTTCATAAGTTTTTCCCAAGTAATAAAGAATGTAACTACTAGGCTTAATGGAGATCATACAAAGAGGTATGTGTAGATGTTGTGATCACTGAAAATGCTTGAAGCGATGAATTTCTAAATTGATAAAAAGTATATTATCAACAAATTTGATATGAATAATTTAGGACTGACAAAGAAAACCTAATATGCAAGATATATTAGGGTTTTTTAGATGGGTGAGACTATATTTAATGATTTTCATTTGAATAGAACACCAAATGATTTTCATCATAAGCTCACTACGACTAAGAAGGAACTATGTGCAAATACATGTACATATCATAGCTTAGTTGGGAAATTGATATGCTCAGTTCACATTGTGCTTGATATTTCTTATGTTATTAGTATCTTCATCTAGTTTAGGGTTCAAATTTCAAGGTGAATTTCCCCAAAAAATTAAATCACTTTTTAGATTTCTTGCACTCAATCCGTCAAAAAAAAAACTCAAGATTGCATTTGGATTAAGATATTCATGAATAAACATGTACACATGCAAATCAAGTGAGATTTGTTTAAGAATTCTTGATGTTGATGAGAGAGAAGATTTTATAAATTTTGATGTGATTACTTTGTAGCCATCTTATCTCTCTAATTTCTGAATGAAAGAATTGCAAAAAATCGAAAATTAAAAGTAAGCCATCTTAGAGCATCCTTAACGAATTTAAGCTAATCCATTAATCTAGTGTATCTTATATAGTCGATTAAATGTAATAATTTATTCCCGTATGGGACTATGTTTCTTTATTTATGTTTCAGGTGACGTGACGCAGTGTGAGACATCCGATCGCGTGATTGAATCACGTGCGTCGGATGTCACTTACTCACGAGGGATACGTGGAGACAACTTATTAGATGAAGATTCAATTGAATCGACATTTAATCTCAGCCGTGCTATCTTGGAGTTTATATTGGTCGAGATTGAATGCACCCGATGGACACATGGATTCATCGCAATCGTCCGATGAAGATCAAATGGACAAAATGAAGCGACGCCTTCTCTTCTCGCGCAACGTGGCAGAATCTTGACGCTTCATCTATGATCAGACGGACGGGACTTAATGACGTCGATTCGATCAAACGGCATTAAATCTCAGTCATTGATCGCATTGAATCGATGCATCCGAAGGTTACGCACAAATTCGCCTATAAATTGAAATGTTCTTCGCGACGGAAAACTATTCTTGGGTTTTTCAAGCAAATCGAATTGTCTAGACACCACAATCTGAGAATCTTTTGATTTCTACATCTTCTAGACTCATTTCCATGTCCAAAGAGTGTTTGAAATCAGAAATTGATGGAGGGAATCGGAAGAAATCACATCTTGAACGCCAAATTTGGCTTTCGAAATCACGGAATGAAAAGCCTTGAATCCGGCGATTAATTGGATCATTTTGAGCACGACTTTGGGCTAGATTGCGTGTTTTCATCCTAGTATTTCATCATTTAGCATTAGATTTACATTTTGAATCGTACATTAAGTTTAATTTTGTTTTGATTTATATTTTTCAATCATTTTCGCGATCAAATTCTACCTCAATTTCAATTCTCGATTTCTCCACAAATTCTAATCCAAATTCAGTGATTTTTTATTCCGTGGATTCGTACTGGAGTTATCTTTCTTAATATACTAAATTCCCCTAATTTCTCACCTCAATTTACCATCTTATTTGATCGAAATTTCAAAGATATCTCGAAAAAATTTCCCTTATTTCTCTATGGATTCGACCCTTATTCACCACTATACTCCTTAATTAGTCAATTAATCCTTTAATTGGTGAGTTTGGAACTTGTTTTGTCATGAGATCGTGTGTATTCAACGATCACATGAAAAAACGTTTCATCACCTTTCTAGAACATCTAGAAAGATTCAGCAAGCTTTTGGTTATATCCATAAGCTTCTAGGATAATCTAGACGATTCCACAAACTTGTAGGAGAAGCATAGAAGATCCTAGAGGCATCTAGCCTATAAAAGTCTAGAATATTTTGGAAACTTCTAGAATAAAGAGTTGACCAAGTCAACTCTCGTAGCATCAATGACCAAGATCTAACATCTTTTCAAACAATATGACTTGATTGGGGTGATGAACTTTGCACACATAAAAATTTCACTTGCTCCACTGATATACTTGTATTTAAGTCTCAATGATCTACATTCATAAAAAAATTATAATTTTTTTTGGAAAGTTTATATATTTTAAATGCAAGTACGTTTTAAGTGAAACTTTTGATATTATATCATAATATAAATTATATTAATTATTGTGAAGAGATGAGTTTGCTACTTGTTTATTTCTTGCTTTTTATTATTGGACCTTGATCTTGTACCACATATAAAGCCCACAAAGGTAGGTTTATTAATTTCTATATATATAGGACTCTCTTCCTTAGATGAGTCAAACCTAATTTCCCTGCATTTCTGAGCTAATTTAGGCCAGTTGTTGGGGTTATTTAATGTGTTCTTATAAGAGGGGAGGAAGTGATGGATATTGTGTGGCCTGCAAGTCAACCATACTTTCATCTTTCGTTCATTGATAACATGATATTTATACATGCAATTACATGATTATTAATGCAAATAAATGCATTAATCATTCCAAATACATGTTATCATATTTTAAGTATATTTATATCATTTTTGTACAATTTCATGTTATGATCTAAAAACACATCAATTTAGGGATTATTATACATAATTAAACATTATAAATTTTAATCCTATTTATATTTAAGATCACAATGATATTTTCATGATTAAATGATAAGAAAAATGATGTTTATTAACATTCATGTATTTTTATTAAGTTAATTTAAGAAATACATGAATGAATAAAATTAATTAAAATTCATTCTCTTATTATTTTAATAATTTGACTTTTTATAATGATAGATTATTCAATTTCTGATCCAACAAAAAAAATTTGAATTAATTTGGAGTTATATTTTGAAAGAAATGATTTTTACAATTTTAAGAAATTTTCTGGAAATTTTCTGATTTTATTTAAGTATATTTTCAATTTTTAAGTATTTAAATTAATTAAAATAAAAGCAAAAAGGGTGCATTTATTCGCGCGAGCCCACGTGGATGCGACGTGGCACGCAAGGCCACGTGGCAGAGCCACGTGGACCCGCGCAAGTGCCTGCGTGGCACGGAGGTGACATTTACATATTATATTTATTATACTAAGGTTATAGTACATATAAGCATTCCATAGAGGAACTCGCTAACCGCTATAAATCCGTTCACCTTCTATACCCGATACCTCTGTTTGTTTTTCTCCGTGTGGGACTATGTTCCCCTCTTTTATCTTGATTGCAGGACGCATGGCAAGATATGGAGCGTCAGATGGAAATCACGATGAATATCGCACGTGGATGCGGTGGACGCGAGGTCCACCCGATCTAAATCAGCGCACTTGCTTCAATTCTCACTTAAGTGAGCCCATCTCAGCCGTTAATCTCGCGAGTTATAACAGCTAAGATCGCTCGTGAACGGTGGACCTTTCGACATATCACGAGCGTTGGATTAAAATCCAACGAATGATCGATGCGACGCGACGTTTCAAATGAAGACACGTGGACTCACCTCAACCTTTCATCGTCGATCGGACGCTCCTGACTTAATCGCGATGATTCAATCAATGGACGCCTCATCACGACCGTCGATCGCAAGGCGCCTCTTCATCGGACGGTCGCGCCCAAAATTAACTCTTTAAATATGTGTTCTTCGCGACGGAAGAACGTGCCCTTGAACTTTCGAGAAATTCAAACTGTCTAGACACCATTCAAGTTCCAATTCGATTTCTTTGTGTTCTTAATGCATTTTCGCATCCCAGGAATACTTGAAATCAAAGATTGATCGAGAGATTTGGGAGAAATCACATCTTGAACTTCAATTTCATCTTCGAAAATGCGGAATGAAAAACCATGCATCCGGCGATTAATTGGATCATTTCGAAGGCTACTTCAGGTTAGATTGCGTGTTTTCATCTTAATCTTTCATCATTTAGTGTTAATTTTAGATTTTGAATCATAGATTAAGTTTAATTTTAGTTTACTTTCGGTTTTAATCATTTTCGCGATACGAATTTCTACCCCATTTTCAAACTTTGATTACTCATCAAATTCTCATCCAAATCACTCGATTTTTGATTCCGTGGTTTCGCAATTGAGTTATCTTTCTTAATATTATAAATCGCCCAATTTCTAATCTCAATTCGTCGTTCGATTTGACCGAATTTCAAAGATTTATCTCAAATTTCCCTAATTCTCCGTGGATTCGACCCTTAATTACTATTATACTCTTTAATTAAATTCATTAATCATAAATTGGTAAGTTTATGAATTTTTTTGATACTAAATCGTGTGCATTCAACGACCATACGAATTAGTCTCGTCATTCATTGAAATGAACGTTAATTCATTGTCATTCTTGTGTGATGTTTGTAATGAAGCCCATGAGCATGTACAACGACTAAGTGAATTATGATGAGATCATAGTACAATGATCACTAGTATTTACACATATATTCTAAATATTCCTATTTGTGAGATTTGAGAAGAACATTGAACTATTTAGAAAAAATAACTACTTAATCCGACTCATATGATGAGTATGAATGATCTTGTGGCCATTGGTGTGAAGACACCTAGGATAAATAATGTGTGCTCTTTGGAGAAAGATTTTATTAAATTGATCCATATGAATCCTTTAATGGTATTATACCAAACCATCAATCGAGTTGATTCATATTATAGTTGTGTACATGGTCCTTATTGCGTTATGAGGTCGATAAGCCTTTCAAAATATCAATCATAATATTGAATACAGTGGAATACATTGTAACGGATAGTCAAAACATAGAGGTACCAAGAACATATAATCTTATCATATAATATATATGAGAAAACATACTTATAGGGTTTCCTTGAGGGAGTTCTTGAAGCTTTTTAAGTGTCTAGCAAATACTGGTACCCACACAGTCTCTAGATGGTTAGAACTCCTCTTCAAAGCTCTTCACCAAGAGAGAAAGAGAAGAAATGAGAGAATTCCCACAAGGTTTGCATGGGCACTTTGAGTTGTGATTGTTCTCCCTCTATTTATAGAGATTTGATATGTAAATTTGTCATAAAACCCTCATACTTTTGTCTATATCCACCAATGTCCATAATCCTTATGTGTGTGACCCTATAGGTCAATCTATCTCATAGTTGATTTATATTACATTCATGTATATGGTCATTTGACTTGAGACACCAAAGACACCTTATGGATGGATGATCGCGTTTTGACTATGGCTTATGAATCCCTAGCCACGAGATCTCCAAAATGTCATAGATTGGATATGACATGAAGTTCTCAAAGGTAATTGAGTAGTCAAGATGAGATTGTTTATCCTTGATATAAGAGGAGATCGACTCAAGAATGAGATGTCGTTAAATCCTTGGTCAAGGTAGTAGAAATATTAGAAAAGGTGTTCTAAATGATTTCCTACTCACACTAGTACTAAATTAAGTGACTGATTTGGGTTTGACAATTAACCATACCCTAAGTCATTCATGAGTCTCGCACAAATATAAAGATTATATGTATAAAATAACTAATGATGACATGGTTTCATGCAGGAGTTTTTCTATACTCCATATCTCTAGTGCACGTGGTGTAGCTTAGTTCCCACAGAGCTAGCAACTCAACTAGTCAATTGACGTAACGATTTTTTACGGTCATTGAAAACGCACTTCCTTGTGTCAAAATAATTTCCAAACTCAGTAATTTAGAGCATGAGTCAAAAATTGATTACGATAATGGTGGGTACGGTTCAAATCTAGGGATAATTTAGAATGTTTTTAGAGATATTCAAAATTTGATCAAATTAGACGATGAAATTGTGTTGAAAAATTAGAGACATTGATATTTTGAGAAAGAAAACTCCAAGACGAATCCACACAATAAAAAATCACTAAGTTTATATTAGTATTCACGGAGAAGTCAACGAGTGAAATAAGCGAGAGAAAATTTGATAACAGAGAGAGAGAAAATGAAGAAATATTATAAAAATTAAACTAATCTATGTATCCAAATAAAAATTTGTTCGATAGTGATATGGGGCTCTAACCCATCTAGGGCACCTTCTCTTCACTCTCTATATAAGGACTTATATGCTCTCTTTTGGTTATGTAATTTCTTGGGTTTTCTCCTTCTCATCATCAACATGGTGTCGGAGCCATAACTTCTCTCGCTGCCGTCATCATCATCCGGCGTCGCTGTTGTCATTCTTGATATGCGGCCTCCTCCCACTCCGACACACTCTCCTCTTGATCATCGTCTTCAGCCGTCGTCTCCGATCAAGCCTCTTCATCATCATCCCAAGAACCATTACTAGGACTCTACCAACAATCAATGACATCCCCTACGGATTCTACGTTCTCTCCAACCTCTTCAGCTCTGGGTTCTGATACTTCAATAACTGTTCGTCCAAGTACCTTAGACTGACACTCTAGTGATTTTCCACCTATAGTGCTTCCTACTCTGTTGGCTTCCACGCCTTGTCTTTTGATCACGTCACAACTTACTCGGCTAGCTTATAATTTTACATAACATAGTTACGCGGCATGGGCTTTTGGTTTTGAACTCTTCCTTGAGCCTCATAGTCTTCTTCATCATCTCACATATGACCCTCTGCCACTTCGTGATCCATCGTATGCTTCTTGGTCACAATTAGACTCAGCTATCATCACTTGGATGCTTTTAAAACATTAAGCAAAGTATCGTTGAGTCTCTTGCGCGTATTAAGCCAACACGCTCCCTCTGGAAAACCCTTGAGACTATGTATGCCAACTACACAAACATCAATCGTGTGGTCGATATCTTCCAGTCCCTTCTAACCTACAAAGCAGGGAAATCTCTCTCTTTAGGCTCACTTTTGCCCAATTGAAGGCCTTAATTTAAGAGGTTGATCTTTGTCAGCCACCCACCCTAGACCCACTAACAATGAAGCGTTATAGAGAGGAGCTTTGATGAAGGACGAGGGTGGGAAAACCCTAGTGCCTGATCAATGTAATCAAGATTGATGGGGGGTAGGAGTGCCGATAAACGAAGTCAATTCATGGTAACCCGGAAAAACTCATGATGATGGAAAGGATGAGAACATCTAAGTCCATGTTTGGAGACGCTCGATCGCTCGTCATGGATTAGCCAAAGGTTGCAACCCAAGCTCGGTGCTGGAATTGACGTATTGATAACATGCTAATTACACATGATAATGCATGATTATTAATGCATATTAAGACATAAAACATTCCATTCTAATACATGTTATCATATTTTTGAGTGTTTATCTATCATTATATGAAAAAGTCATTATAATATCAAAATACATTAATTTAGGGTTAATTATGATGAATTAAGGATAAATAATTTCATAACCTATCATTACTTGAGATTATAATTAGTTTTAATGTTAAATAATAAGAGACATCATGTTATATACACTCATAGAATTTTTCTAAGTTTTAAAATCTAAAATAAATGAGTGTATTTTTGAAATAGAAATTAAATTTGTAGTTATTTATTAAATTTACTTTTGAGAATGATATATAATTTAATTTCTAATCCAATGAAACAAATTTGGATAATTTGGAGTTGTATTTTGAAAGTTATGAATTTTCTAATTTTAAGGGATTATATTTTTATTTTTCTGAATTTTTTTCTGAAAGTTTTCTAAATTTTTATTAAATTTTTAAAGATTTTTCTGAGTTAAAAATTAGTTTTTATAATTTAAAATCGATTTAATAAGTGCACAGGTGACATGACATCGGAGCATCTGGGAGCGTCTTATCATGATCATTGATCGTCACTTAAGGGAGGGTATGTGATACATTTCTATTCGTCGGCGAATCATTTTTAAAATAACGGCTGAGATTAAAACTGATAGAAACATATCTGAGCGTCCGATCAAGATCGTTCGATATGTTACTTATAACGCGCGCGACATGACGAAATCTCGGGCGTCCATCTATGATCCAACAGCCATGACTTAATCATAATGATTCGCAAGGGTGCGTTTCATCACAGTCGTTGATCGAAGATTAATTGATGATCGGACGGTTACGTCCAATTCACCCTATAAATATAGGTGTTCTTCGACATTGTAAAACATTCCAGGGCAATTCAAGTAAATCGAACTGTTTAGTCACCAAATCCCTTGAATCTCTTGCTTCCAATCGCTTCTAGACTCATTTTCGCATCCACATAGTGCTTGAGAGTGAGATTTTGTTGAAAGAATAGGAAGAAATTGATGCTTGAACATCAACGATCATCTTTTATGAATTTTGATGAAAAGCCTTGAATACGACGAATAGTTGGATCAATTCGAGCGCAATCTTGTCTTAGGGATAGTCTTTTATCCTAATCTTTCTTCGTATAGCTTAGATTTTATTTTTTAATCATAATTTGAGTCAATTTCAATTTCAATTTCGGTTTTTCAGGATTCTATTTGTCGGAAATGTCTCTCTTGTTCATTTGATGATTTTTCCGCGAATCTTGATCCAAATTCAGTGATTTTTGATTCCATGGATTTGTCTTCGAGTCTTCTTTCGAAAGATACTAAATTCCCTAATTTCTATCTACATTTCATTATCCGATTTGATCAAATTCGAAAAGTTCATCGGAAATTATCCTAATTCTTTGTGGATTCGACCTTTATTGAACACTATACCCCTCAATTCGTGTTAATTTCTTTAAATTGGCGAGTTTGGTAATTTTTTTGACTCTTGAACGTGTGTTTTCAACAACCTCGCGGTCTTGATTCGTCACGTACGTGTAAGAATTCTTGATACTATCTTCTGTTTTATCTTGTCTCAGTTCATCTAAGGCAGGTTGAGACAAGCAGAGGAAACACTTTGAAAAGTAATTAAACTTAAGAGTAGAGTAGAGGAAACACTTTGGCGAAGCGGAGATTCGGCTCAGCAACATTGACTGGAGAAGGATGATACGACGGCTCAGAGGTCGATCTTGAGGTATCAGGGGTGGCCCTGTGGGTGTCGGTTTGGGAACGCGTCGTCAGTACGAGGCTGGCAGGGGCGGCATGGGTGGGCACAGGGCAAGGTCTGTGATAGAAGCGACACACAAAGCAAATGACGAGTGCACTAACAAGCAGGCGCAACACAGGTGGACACTGAAGGCACTAAAAAGGGCTGGCACACACGCTCAACCAACGGGTACAGCAGTCCGTAGGTGCGCGCACGCGCGGAAGTCTCTGAACTTTGGCTGGTGGGAGCAGACGTTCGCGGGTACAATCGATCACGGTCGCAAGCCTCTTTCCCAAACTCTCTGACAGCACCATGAGGGGAGGCCGTGAGGAGAGGCATGCACGCGCAGCACGCACAAGTGGGCGACCGGGCGTGTGCGTGGGGGTGGCGACATTGCTGGCGGTTGGGTGCACACTCTGCAAGTAGGCGCGTGAAGCGTGCAGGTAGCACAGATCACCGTGGGGGCAGGCAAGGCGTGTCGGCGACGCGCCACAAAGCCCTCAATGGACGGTCACGGTAGAAGTACGTAGGTTCGAGCTCTGAGTGTTGGGGAGGTAACTCAATATCTTGCAACATGAGACATGGCCACGCAGGCATGCGACCACATCATTGACTTTGGTGGGGAGCACAACAACAATATGTTGAGGCGCGCGGGAGCGCCATGCCGCGCGCACACGCCTCGCGCAAGAACACGCACCGACTGCGCCCGGAGGGCACTGGATTGTTTGGCGATGGTGCGCAAGCCTCGCGCACGCAGATGCGTCGGGGCGACCGGCAAGACGAAGAAAAGGGCCACATGGATGCGGAAGAAGTGCGGGATGTCGAGCATGTTGGTTTCTTGCACTCGGAAACTCACTCACTCACTATCGGATTTGGGAGGAAGAAAGAAACAGAAAGAAAATCTTGATTATGATCACACGCACTCACACTCTGTTCCTCGCGTACACGCCTTAAAATAGGCAAAAAAAAATAAAGAACAGACGAAAAAAACATAAAGACCATAACGGTCTGGGCGATGACGTGGCCTCACGATCGTCGTTATAACTCCTCGAATCCGACGGTCACCAAAGCACTCCCTCTTCACTTATCTCTTCACAATTCATCTAAGCCGTTTATTCACGATCTGACGGTACAGATTAAAACCTTCAAACTCCCTCTTAATCTGTAACAGTTCCGATGATCGAAACTCCAATCTTCACACGAAATTCACAAAACTTAACTCTTCCGAGTGATTTTGTGAACAAATCTGCTAACTGATCTTCCGTCTTCACGTATTCAAACTTGACAAGTCCTTCTTCCATACAATCTCTGATGAAATGGTGCCTTGTGTCTATATGCTTGCTTCGGTTGTGATGAACTAGATTCCTTGTTAATTCCAAAGCTGACTTGTTATCCACCAAGATTTTTACCAAATTCTCTTCCGCCGACATTAATTCCTTGATTAATCGCGATATCCAAAGACCTTGACAGGTTGCTGAAGAAGCCGCTATATATTCTGCTTCACACGTTGACAGAGCAACCACTCGTTGCTTCACCGAATTCCAAGTAATTGGACGTCCACCCAAGAAAAATATTTGACCTGAAGTGCTCTTCCTGTCATTTATGTCACCAGCAAAATCACTATCACTGAATCCAGTGATTCTCATATTTCTGTCACCCTTTTTGTATGAAACACCAAAATTTACAGTCCCTTTCAAGTATCTCAGAATCCTTTTAGCTGCTCCAAGATGCTCTGAGCTTGGTTTATCCATAAACCTGCTCAAATAGGTGACACAATACGTTATATCAGGCCTTGTGTTCATGAGATACCGAAGACTCCCAATCAAACTCCTGAAATTTGTCGAATTTACCAATTTTCCTTGAGTTTCTCTCTGAAGTTTTAAGTGCACTTCCATTGGTGTTTGAATAGCATTGCATTCATCCATCTTAAAAACTTTCAGAACATGGTTTATATAAGCTCTTTGACTCAAGAAGATATTGACTTTGGATTGTATAATTTCCATTCCAAGGTATGAACTCAATAATCCTAAATCTGTCATTTCGAATTTTTTCTTCATCTCTTCTTTGAACTTGCAAATTAGCTCCCCTCTTGGACCAGTAATTATTAAATCATCCACGTATATTCCAACAAGCACTCTCTCCTTTTCACTCCCTTTATAAAATAGGGCAGCATCAAGCTTACTTTTTTCAAAACCGAGATCTTCCATTGTCTTATTTAGCTTTGAATTCCACACCCGAGGTGCTTGCTTCAGCCCATACAGAGCCTTGGTGAGTTTCAACACATGAGACTCCTTCCCTTTCTTCACAAAACCTTCAGGTTGCATAACATACATATCTTCCTTAATCACCCCATTTAAGAATGCGGATTTAACATCAAGATGATGTAAATTCCAATCCAATTGGGCTGCTATTGCAATCAAAATCCTGATGGAATCAAACCTAGCCACAGGAGCATATATCTCCTCATAATCAATTCCAAATTTTTGAGAATATCCCTTGGCTACTAACCGAGCTTTATACTTCACTACAGCCCCTGTTTGATCTTTCTTTGATCTAAATACCCATTTAACTCCAATGGGTTTAATTCCGGGTGGGGCTTTTACTAAAGTCCATGTTTTGTTTCTTTCAATGGCCGATATTTTTTCTGCCATTGCACTCCTCCACACTTCTTCTTTTACTGCTTCAGCATAAGAACAGGGCTCCTCCATACTCAGTAGATATAAATTTGTTTCTTCATCAACATCCTGAATTGACCTATATCTCAGAGGTTCTTCATCAATTAGACTTCCATCCTGAATTGAATCACTCAGAGGCAATTCGGTTAATTCTTCAAATACTTCATCAGTAGATTGAAAAATATTAATATTGAAATCCTCATAAGATATAGAACTACCTGGATTGTCCACCGAGAACTTAAGGATTTTGACTCCTCAAATATCACATCCCTGCTCATGCTTATTTTTCGGTTTGCAGGGTCTATGCATCTATATGCTTTAGATCCTTGCACATACCCAACAAACACCATTTTGTGGCTTCTGTCCTCCAATTTTCCCACATTTACCGTCACTTTTACATGGACTAAAGAGCCAAAAATTCTGAGATGATTCACACTAGGTTTCCTTCCAAACCAACATTCATACGGAGTCTTACCTCTCAGACTTTTGGTGGCCGACCTGTTCAAAACATAGGTACATGTTGTCACTGCTTCTCCCCACAATTCCAAAGGTAACTTCTTTCCTTTAAGCATGCTTCTTACAAGTCCCATAATCGTTCTATTCCTTCTCTCTACAACTCCATTCTGTTGTGGAGTATAGGGTGTTGTTAACTGTCTTAGAATTCCATTCTCTTCACAGTAAAGAATGAATTCATTTGACAAAAACTCTCCACCACGATCACTTCTTGCACATTTTAATTTCCTATTTACCTCTGCTTCAGCCATCACTCTGAATCTTTTAAAAAATTTTAGAGCTTCAGCCTTGATTGATAACAAATAAATCCACATATATCTCGACGAGTCATCAACAATGAGCAGAAAATAAGACCTACCTCCGAATGTTTGTGGTTTGATTGGTCCACATAAATCCATGTGTACCAATTCAAGTGGATTTTCTGCTCTAAAAACCGAGGATTTAAATGAACACTTAGCATGCTTCCCGGATATACATGTAGAGCATAAGTCTTTCGGTTTATCAAGCACAGGTAATCCTCTTACTAATTTTCCTTTTATCATGCTATCAAGAGTATAGAAACTTTGATGGCAGAGCCTCTCATGCCACAACCAAGCTTCATCTTCTCTTGATAAATTGCATGACTCACTGATAGCAAGTTTAATTTGATACATATTACCTCGAGTTTTCTTTGTCTTGGTAAGTAACTTCCCTTTCTTATCACGGATTGTGAGATATCCTCCACTTAAAGATGTCTTACACCCTTGATCATCAAGCCTACCGAGGCTTAAAATGTTTGTCTTCAGCTTTGGTAGGTAGAGAACACCTTCAAGCTTTATTTCTTCACCATTCTTGCATATAACAACAACATTTCCACGTCCTTCATACTTGATGGAGGATCCATCTCCAAAGTTCACATTCCCTATTTCATTCTTGTTAATAGAATGGAAAAAAGAAATAATACCTGTCATATGACTGCTCGCCCCTGTGTCAAGGTACCACACATCACAATTGACATCATCTCCATTCCCTTGAAGCAATCTTTCACTGAATTCTCTATCTGATAGAATCATTAAAGCCGATTCTTCATCAGATTCTTCCACTAAATTCGCTTTCTCTTCTTTCCCTTTCTTCTTCTTCTCAGCATGACACTCATCAGCAAAGTGGCCCATCTTTTGACAGTTATAACACTTTATCTTTGATTTATCAAAAGGCTTCTTCTCACCTTCATCAATTTCCTCCTTTTGCTGCCTTCCTCTTCCACGCCCTCTGCCTCTACCTCTCTGACCGAATCTACCTCTTCCTCTTGAAGTCTGACCTCTATCAGTCTTCTTTGTCATCTTGGATGCTTTTGACAATAATGCTTGCTCCTCTTCACGATTGTCTCTTTCAATTTGCCTTGATTCATGCACACACAATGATCCGAGCACCTCTTCAACTGTCATAGGTTTGATAGTGCCAATATGCTCGAGAGAGAGAGTTAAAGTGTCAAACTTCTGTTGTAAAGATCTCGAAGTTTCAGATACAACATCCTTTTCTTCAAGATTCTCCCCCAAATCTCTCGGTTCAGATAAAAACTTTCGTAAATCTTAAAGCTGTACTCACTCACCTTTTCATCCTTCCGCATGGACAAATTCTCGAATTCTCGCCTCAAGAATTGAATTCTTGATTGAACCACATGCTCTGCACCGACGTGTAGTTTCTTTAGGGATTCCCAATTTTCTTTTGCCATTTTCTTTATATCCATTTGAAAACTTGCAGATTCGGGAATCGAACTAAGAATCGCTGACAACGCCAACCGATCTTTCTTCCGGTTTTCTTCTTCTCCTCCAATCACTTCCCACAAACCATGCGCCTCTAGATAGACCTCCATTCGCATTGCCCAGAGACGATAATTCGTATCCGATAAAATGAAATTAGAATTTATCACCTGGTTTTCTAATTTCTGCAGAATACCCGTTGATGACGAGCTCGCTTCTCCGATCTTCCGCGGCATCTCCACAGGTAGATCGCAATGCTCTGATACCACTTTTTGGTTTCTTGCACTCGAAAACTCACTCACTCACTATCGGATTTGGGAGGAAGAAAGAAATAGAAAGAAAAACTTGATTATGATCACACACACTCACTCTGTTCCTCGCGTACACGCCTTAAAATAGGCAAAAAAAAAACAAAGAACAGACGAAAAAAAACATAACGACCATAACGGTCTGGGCGATGACGTGGCCTCACGATCGTCGTTATAACTCCTCGAATCCGACGGTCACCAAAGCACTCCCTCTTCACTTATCTCTTCACAATTCATCTAAGCCGTTTATTCACGATCTGACGTTACAGATTAAAACCTTCAGAGCAGGGCACGGGAGGAGCGATCGTAGACGCGTAGTCGCATAGGAAAACCTGAAAAGGTGCACACGCTTCACGCGAGCACGTAGTGGCAGCGTGCTTTAGGCGTCTGGTCGTGTAGCTGGCGTTCGGGCACTTGGAGGAGAATTGAAGCAAGAGTGGGGTGCGTGCGGATGGTGTAGGGTGTAAGGCGGGCGCACGGGGCATAGGAGTAGTGCAGGTACCACTAGAACTCACGCAGGGCATTTGGAAGAGGCTGCTGGAAAATCATCTCATCACGGATCAATGGGAAACAGAAGCCACACGGAAACGAAACGACTTTGCTTCCAAGAGAAATTTGAGCCGTCCACACTGATCAACGGTCCGGATGAAGACAACAAGATGATGGTTCGTCAACTGTCACTTAGGCAGTTATTACTGTAGCTTTGGCCTCTAAGTGTTCGATTGACGCCTATTTAAGAACGACAATTCTGACCGGCGAATGTACCCGAGTATCTTTTAATATAATCGTAGATTATTATCCGGTTTCTTCCTCTTCATCATTCTCGTAATCTCCTTATTCTAGAGGGTCGATTTCCACGGAGGCAACTCAAGACGGTGTGAGTCCGTGCAGTAGGCATGGGTAGCACCGTCAGACTGTGCGCGCAGGCGGTAGTAGCGACCGCGCAGTCGGCGCCCGTGGGCGTCTGTGACGTGGGTGTGGTGCGACAGACTGTGAGTGGTGGGGCGGCGCACCGTCAGCGTCGGCGTCGAGGTGGAACTGATCTATGGAAAGACGAGGTGTCGAAGACGTCCCACGGGGGACGATGGCGATGCTTGTAGCGTCTGATCAGGGAGAGGAGATGAGAAAGAGGGAGATAAGGATGAATCTGCTAGGGGCATGCGACGTGTCCGCGACGTTTGCAGGAGGGAGACATCATGAGTATCTTCCACTGCGAGTGGTGGAAGGAAAGCGGCACGAAGCGGGTGCCGCGGGGTCCTCTACTCCATGACAATGGTGGGATTTCTTCTCAGGGATCATTTGATCCTCCCTCTCCCCTCCCTCTCCTCTTCTCTAGCAACTATGGAAATAAAAAAACAACGAATCAACTCTTGAACTTTTGGGCCATTAGTGGGCCTAAGGAGGGGAAACCCTCTTGAGGCCCAAACCAAAAGAAAGGCCCTTAAAACAAGGCATACATGAATCTTAGGGCTCATTTGGGCCTAAAAGGAAGGCCCAATGATCCCTTAGAAAGGAAGAGAGAGATAGAAGAGGAAATAAATGGGTCCACTAAAACACATAGGGCCTTGATGTCGACCTAATGTCGAAGCAAAGGAGGAAATAACGAAGCAAAGGAGGGGAAGAAAAGGTGAATTTGACCTGATGTTGAGGCGAAGATGGGTGAGAACTCAAAGGGTCAAGCCGTGTAGTGAAAGCTTGGCTCCTTCGCCTTCGCATGTTGATCTGGCTGAACTCATACCGTTGATGTCTCCCGAGCTGATAGAGACGGGTCCTGCTCGCCATCAAGCTTTATGTTGGCATCTACTTAAGTGGGCTTCATCCCTCCATCACATCTCAGATTCGGGGCTCTCTTCTCACTAGTGATCGTGTACCTAGCCTCACTACTATTTTCTCTACCGCTCTTCGCGTCATGGCTGGTATACCTTCCTCCCCTCTCTCTTCAGCTCCAAGCGATACAACTCCTCCTTCAGCTATGGCGGTCTTGGCTCCTCGGGCTTGCGATGATGGTCTTCCTCCTTGCTCTGATGGCGATCGTCCTCCTTGTGGGCACGGATGTAAATTTTTCCTGCCCTATCCTTACTGTGGCAAGCAAAATCATCCTGCCAACAAATATTGGAAGCAATTTGGCAAGCCTCTTACTGTCCAAGCAATTCTCACTCCTTCGACTACCCTCTCTCCAACTATGCCCAGTACTCCTACTCCACACTATCATGTGACCTTGATGTCAACTGAGTATGATGCGCTTTGTCGCTCCAGGAGTACAGACACCTCTTCCTTCACTATTCTCGCTTCGCTTCGGCTTCCTCCATGTCAAGTACATCTGCTCACCTTGCTTCCTCTTTACCATTGTGGATTATCGATTCAGGGCTTCCTTTCATATAATTGGGACTTTCTCGCTCCTATCGTCATATCACCCTACTCCCTCTCATCCCCCTGTTACCATTGCCGATGGCCGACCATGTTCGATCCAAGGCCATGGTGCTACTCGTGTCACTAATTCCCATTCTCTTCACCAAACCCTCTATGTTCCTAGTTTCCCTATGAACGTTCTCTCCATTAGTGACATCACTTGTGCTCTTCCCTGTACAATTACCTTATTTCCTTTTCATTGCATTTTTCAGGCTCTATACTCTGAACAGAGGATTGGTTTGGGTCATGAGAACGGGCGTGGCATCTATGAGCTAGTTTCTAATGAACCCTCCTTGGGTTTTTGTGCTATTTTTTTTATATCTTTAGCATCTTCTTCCCTTTAGTGGCATCTCCGTTTACATCATCCCTATTTTGAAAAACTTAAAAGACATTACCTTGGCTTTCTCTTACTCAAGTTGTGTGCAAGTCTTGTCAGTTGGGATAACATCATTGATCTTCTTACTCTAGTTTAGATGACATCCCCTCTTTGGCACCTTTTGATCTTCTTCTATCTCAGGTCATTGCTACTCTATTGTGTTTATTGATGATTACACTCTTGTGAGTTTGGTCTACCTCCTCTACAACCGCTTTGGGGTTGTCACTACAGTCACCCACTTCATCACAGAGGTTGTAACTCAATATTCCACTATGCCTAAGATTCTTTGTACTGATAACGCTTTCGAGTTTGTCCAAACCTCTCTTCGTACCTTTTGTGGTGATCGTGACATTATTAATCAAACCACTTGTCCTCACACCTTGCAGCAACATGGTGTCACTGAGTACAAACACTATCAGCTCCTTGATATCCCTCGCACACTATTGATTGAGATCTATGTCCTAGCTTACCATTGGTCTGGTGCCTTCATGACTGCCACATATCTCCAAACTCGAATCCCCTTTTCTTCCCTTGGTGGTGCTATTCCCCTTCATGGCCTCCTACCCACCTCTTCTCCCTTCCACCTTGGGTCTTTGGATGTATGATCTTTGTCCAGGATCACTCTCCTTCCTTGTCCAAGCTCACCCCTTGTGCTCAAAAAGGCGTATTTATTGACTACTCTCGGACACAGATAGGCTACTGGGGTATACTTTCTTGACACCCGTCATTATATGACTTTTTTCGATGTCACCTTCCATGAGGACTCTCCTTTCATCTCCTCTCCCTCACTTCCTCCGACTCTTACTGCTGCATCTCCCCTGCCTATCTACTCTCCCCTCTTAGTCTTTCATGATCCCCTCCCTTTGGTTCCATCTCCTTCACCTCCTCTCTTATCTCCTTTACCTCGTGTCTCCTCAGTTCTACCTATTTTCTCTGCTCCAGATATACACCTATTTTCTTTGCTCCACTGTGAGCTCGCCATCTGATGCAAGACGGGGTGTGAAAACCCTCGTGCTTGATCAATGGAACTGAGGTTGACTGAAGATAGGGGGGGTCAAACCTAGCCTATGGGTAGGCGAGTCCTAGACCCTAAGTACGATATCTAGCCTAAACCTAAATGCAGGCAGGCGTGCCGGTCAGCGAAGTCGACTCCGGGTAACCCGGGGAAACTCACGATGATGGGTAGGGTGAGATCCTCTCGATCCACGTTCAAAGGCGTGGGGTGGCTCGTTGTGGAATAGCCGAAGCTGCAGCTCACGCTCAGTGCCAGACCTAACGTACGCGTAAGAGTTCTCGAACCTATATTTGCTCTACCCTACCTACGTCGTCCGACGGCGGTGGAGACGAGTAAAGGAAGATGCTTCGAAAAGTAATTAAACTTAAAAATGAGGGGTTGAAGCTAACCTGCGGGGTGCGACCCTGGTCGGTCGTGATGAAGGAGGTTGGTTGTATGCGACACGAACGATCAACATGGGAGTAGGTCGAAACATCGACGACGTGGTACGTCGGGGTCTCGATGCGGGAGGGCAGCTGGGTTGGTGGACTCAAGCGCGTAGGAGAGGTTGATAGGGTGGATGCGATGGGATCATGGCGATAGAGGCAGGGCCCGGGCAGACTGGGTAGGCGCGGGGAAGACCGTGGCGGCATGGGTGAACCGGGTAAGTTTGGATCAGGTCAAGCGGGGCGGTCAACCGAGGGCAGTGCAGTCAGCCCGGGGCGGCGCGCTCAGTCACAGAGGGGATGGGGAATCCCAGTCGATAGAGGCTGAGCATGCGCAAGGCACATGCGATCTCGCGGACCGCACTGGAAGTGCTCGAGCAGTGGCAAGGGGAGACCAACGCGTGAGTGCATTGTCGACTAGAGGCAGGGATTGTCACCAGGGCACGAGACGAGGAGGGAACGGGCAGTGTAATGGGGTCAACAGGGCGGCTGATGGGATTTCGCAGAGCGGCAGGGTTGAGTTGCGCAGTGCGTGGACCTGAATTTTTGCAGGGCGATGAATTTGCATTCCAGCCGGGCGCCGACGTGGCTAGGAGCAGGGGCGGACGTGGCACGTGGTCGTGGGTTGACCGTGGTCCGGTTTGACCGTAGGGTGTCTTAGGCTGGGAGAGTGCGGTGACACCCTAGGGAGGACGCAGGTGCAGTCAGGAGGCCAAGTCACTGTCGCGACCTGAATTCAGGCCGGGGAACGTATCTAGACGAGCGCGGGGCGATCGTCTGGGAGACGGATCGCGATTGGATCTCCCTCAACTAGAGCAGGCCAACACGGCGCGGGCGGAGCGAACTCGGAGATAGAGGGCGCCGATGAGAGGCAACTAGGACGTGTGGTGGGTTGAATTCGGCGGTCCAGCAGTTTGAGTTCCGTGATGCGGCGGGAGAAGTTCAGTAGGGCATGGGATGGAAGGAGGCTTGACGATGTAGGGATTGGTGACTTCGTGATCCCGAGGAGTGCGGGAATTCGTGAATTCGTGGTCTGATTTCGTGACATTGTGAATTCTGGAATTCCCGAATTCGTGAACTCGTGAGGTGCATGGGAGAGAAATCGGGGAAGACAGGAAGAATGGAGGGGCGTTAGGGGATGGAAGGGGCGACCGGTCGTGAGGAGGGATTCGGCAGGGGGGAAGTAAATTAGGTGTCGACGGGTAGAGAGAAATTCCGAAGTCGTGTAGTGGAGGATTTAGGGAGTTAGGGGGATGGAATTGGTGAGGGCAAATCCTCGGGACGGGAATTGCACGCCAGCGGAATGGAGGCGTTGAGGGGAATTCCATGGGGAAATGAAGGGGAAGAGGAGGAATGGGTGATAACGTGCATTTATAACTTAAATTATTATCTTATTTCACTCATATTCATGCTTATTTTATGTAATTATGATGCATGTTATCTTGATTTTATGAATTTTCTCCATTAGAATGCCATTCTACTAAAGTTCATATTTATGCATAAAATTAGGGATAATTATATGCTTGATTGATGATTAATCTTTTTACAAGATTAAAATAATATGAATTACATATTTTTCCTGATGTAACTTTGACTTTAGGAGATGATTTCAAGAATTAATTCCAAGGAAATAATGATTTGATGATTTAAAGAAGGAATTTCTAATGAAAGACTTGATATTATTCTCAATCCTTCTCATTTTCTTATTTTTAATTATATTTTAGATGGCATGATGCTAAAAAGGAAGAAAATTGTGATACAATGGAGACAATTTGGAATAAAAAGGAGTTGTATATTTAAAGTTATGAATTTCTAAAGTTTTTGCCCTTTTTCCGATTTTTATCTGATTTTAAATTAATTTTTTTATTATTAAGTTTTCTTATTAAATTCGCAAAAAAGGGGGATTTACTTACCGTAGGAGCTGACATGGCGGGAGGGACCAATGCGCAAGCTGACGTGGCATGGCCACGCGGATGCGACGCGGCACTAAGGCCACATGGCAGGGCCGCGGTGGCCACGCGAGGCGCAGGGTGGCGCGAACACGTGGCAGGAGGCCACGCGGGTCCACGCAGACGCCCGTGAGGGGCGCCACGTGGCACTGGGTCGGCAGGTGAAGGGCCCACGGGTTAGTGGGCCCTGGTAAGTATATTGGGGCGGTAACGCAAATGCGTACCGCCCCTCTATCTTTTGTAGTGGCGATTTCCTATCTTTTATTCCGTGTGGGACTATGTCCCCAGGGAAACTCATCTTTGCAAGACGCGTGGCTGCATCAGAGTCGTCAGAGAGGATTGCGGAGCGTCGATCGCGTGGAATTGGGTCCACGCGATCTTCATCAAGACACGTGCGTCAAAAGGGATTTTAAGTGAAGCTTTAGACGGGGCGACACGTGGCGGTCCGAGGAAGCATCAATCTTCATTGGATGATTGTGATTCATCGCAATTTTGGAACTCAACACGGGGCGACACGTGGCTTCGCTGGAGACTTCGATCTTTCATCGGACGGCCATGATGCATCGAGAAGTTGATGCATTGAGAGGCGGCATCGCGACTCACCTAGATGCGTCGATCTTCGTTCGACGGTCGTGAGGCATCGAGAAGTTGATGCAGTGAGGAGCGGCAACGTGGACTCATCTCGACGCAGCGATAGAGATCGGGTGGCGGAAACTTTGCGATTGCGAAATCATGACAGATCGGACGACTGAGATCTCATGGTCGTGGTGATCGTGGCCCACAATCAACGTGTGATCGTGGTCCGATCGCCACGCGATCGTAGACCGATCGCCACGCGATCGTGGTCCGATCGATGTGTGATCGTGGCCACGATCCCCTCAATTTGATGGCTCACGATCATCGTGTGATCGTGGCCATCAATTTCATCTCTCCACCGCATCAAACGGCCCGAATTTTTCGGGCGAAAATCCCTTTAAAAACCGATGTATCCCCTTCTTATTCTTCAACTTTTGATTGATTGGTGAAGCAATTAAGCGAATTTGGAGCAAAATCTTAAGTTCTTCGTGATCCCCCGCGTTTAGACTCAATTACAAAGCAATTGGAGCAGGATTGATCATGAATTTCCTCTTGATTTCATCGAATTTTCCCCTTGAATTCCGAACGTCCACGAATAAGAAATTGAGCAAATTCGCTTCAATCCACGTGAATTGAACCCCTATTATTGCGACAATCGGGTTAGTAGTGAGATTCAATCAATTATCAAGTGGTAATTTGAGTTTTTATTAGGTTCAGATCTTTAATTTTGCAAATTAGTTCTTAGTGTTCTTCATTTTCCACAAATTTTAGTTCAAAATTTTACTGATCTTGAAAATAGGATATCTCTCTAAATATAATTCAAAATCACTTGATTTTAGTTTCATTGGATTCATCTTTTCATCAGCTTTTTGTAGATGATAAATTCGTCGAATTCCGAGTTCATTTGACCCTTCAATTTAATGTTTGACTGAGCACTGTTCATTTTTCATCAGAATTTGAATGTTGACTTTTGGTGTCAATTGCTTTTAATTTAAAAATTGGAATTTGATCATTTTAGTCTCTTGAGAATCCTCTAGTTCTTAGCTTTCCATTTATCTATAAATTGCAAGATTTGGATATAATTTGATCAGTCAATTTGAAGATTTCCTTTGAGGTGTTCATTTTGGGGATTTTCTGATCTTTGATTTTCAATAATTTATAATAAATCCATTTCTTATTAAAAAATCACGAATTCTATATCAATAAATTTCATTTTCTCTTTAGTTTCAAAATATATAATTTTTGTAATCTTCTGACACTTTTTGATTCTCTGATTTTACAGAACACCGACTGTTGGTCAAAGTCAATGCTTTGACTTTTGACTTTTCTCTGTCAAATCTGAGATTTCAATTCTTGAAATTTTTTATTTAATATATTTATATCGTTTCTAGTCATCACATCTTATTTTTACTTCTTTAAAACCTCTTTTAAACCTAAGTTTGACCAAGTCAACTATGCAATTAAAGTCGACCTTGCTCTCTGTGGATTGACCCGATACTTACACTTTACTTGATTTTATATCTTTATCTCTATGAGTTCGGTTTTATAAATTTTGTTTGACCAACGTTTGTGTGTTTAACGACCGCATTAAAACGCTTTGTCAATGGGCAAAGGCATTAATTCGGCAGTGCGCGACATCAGAATCGGCAGGGTGAGGGGTAGCGACTGACAGGGAAGGTGGAGATGGGTTTGGAGGGTGTCGGCTTGAATTCCATGGGTGCTTCAGGTGGAATTCAGGAGGATGATGAGGTAGAGAAGGTAGGGGCATGGGGAGGAACTCTGCAGGGCACGGGGGAACTCCGCAGGGCGTGGGGAGGGAAATCGACGACATGTTGGGTGTGCAGGGATCAGATGGAAGGGGAAGTTCGGGGCATCGGGGAGGAGAGGAATTGCGCGCAGGCAAGGGAGGGGATTCAGCTGGGTTTCGAAGGCGGTGGATCTTGCGAGGCGACGGATTCTGCAATGCTTGCAAGGGCAATGGAGAGAGCTTCCGCAGGGCATCGGGATTCCGCGGGCGACATGTGGGATTCCGCAGGGGTAGCGGATTGAATTTGGAGGACAGGAAGAGTGGAGGAGGCTGGAGAGGGGAGGTTGGTTGTGCGACGAGGAGAAGGAGAGGGGGAGTTTGCCGGAGCGAGATCTGGTTGGGGGAGATCGGTGGAGGGAGGCAGCGGAGGGAGATGGGGTTGAGCGCGGTTGCAGAGTAGGAGATGGAGCATGGAGGGGATGGTGGCACGGCGGTCCAGAGGCGGGGTGACGTGTCGTTTTCATGCGTCGTTAAAACACAAAGACGATGGTAAAAAAAAATTTATAAAACCGAACTCACAAAGACAAGATATAATAATCAAGTATTGGGTAAGTATCGGGTCGATCCACAGAGAGCAGGGTTGACTTTAATCGCAGAGTTGACTTGGTCAAACTTAGGTTTAAAAGAAGTTTTAAATAAGATAAAATAAGATGTAAAATATGGAAATGATATAAATAAGGTAAATAAGAAGTTTTAAGAATTGAAATCTCGGATTTGACAGAGAAAAGTCAAAAGTCAAAGTCAAAGCATTGACTTTGACCAGCAGTAGGTGTTCTGCAAAATCAGAGAATCAAAAAGAGTCAGAAGATTACGAAAATTATATATTTGGAAACTAGAGAGAAAATGGAATTTATTGATATATAATTCGTAATTTTTGGATAAGAAATGGATTTATTACGAATTATTGACAATCAACTATCAGAAAATCCCCGAAATTAACACCTCAGAGGAAATCTTCAAATTGAATGACCAAATGAAATCCAAATCTTGAAATTTATATGTCAATAGAAAGCTAAGAACCAGAGGAATGCAACAAGACCAAAATTATCAAATTCTGATTTGTCAATAAAAAGTAATTGACCCCGAAAGTCAACGTTTGACTTCTAATGAAAAATGAACAGTCCGTGGTCAAACGTTAAATTGAAGGGTCAAATGAACTCGGAATTTGATGAATTTGCTATCCACGGAAATCTGATGAAAAGAGGAATCCAATGAAACCAAAATCAAGTGATTTGGAATTATAATCAGAGAGATATCCTATTTTCAAAATCAGCAAAATTTCAGACTGAAATTTGGGGAAAATGAAGAACACTATGAACTGATTTGCAAAATTAAACTTCTAAATCTAATAAAAACTCAAATTACCTCCTGATAATCGATCGAATCTCACTACTAACCCGATTTCCGCAAGGATGGGGCTCCAATTCTCGTGGATTGAAGCGAATTTGCTCGGATTCTTCCTCGTGGATGTTCGGAATTCAAGGGGAAAATTCGATGAAATCAAGAAGAAATTCGTGATCAATCCCGCTCCAATTGCTTCGCAATCGAGTCTAAACGCGGGGGGAACACGATGAACTAGAGATCTTCCTCGAAACTCGCTTAATTTATTCACGAGTCGACCAAAAGTTGAAGAACAAAGAAGGGAAATACATGCTTTTAAAGAGGGAAATTGGCCCGAGGATCATGGGCAATTGACGCGTTCGTGGTGGCGGTTTTCAAGCGTCGTGGAGGCGCTTCCTTGGGCATGGGTCGTGGCTTCACTGGAGATCCGAGGCGAATAGGCTTGAATTTCGCTTCGAAAGAAAGCTTCAAAATCGGCCACGTTCTTCGCGCGATCGACCACGATCGAGCGTCGATCGTGCTCCAGATTCTTTGAAACTGCTGCTCAACAGTCGTGGAATCGATTCCACAACAAATGGAGTGTGATTGCGGCTCGATCGCGCCGCAATCGCGCCACGATCGCGGCTCGATCGGGCCGCGATCGTGGGGTTCTTCCACGATTCGTCGTAGCCGTCCGATCAGCGATTATCGCGATGAAGATCCGGCGCTCACGAGCCTCCACGTGGCGTCAGGTAGGCCGTCCGATGAAGCTCTGATCGTGATGAAAATCCGACGCGCCAGAGAATTCCACGCGGCTTCACTGGAGACCATTAGATCGCTATCGCGCGATCTTCAGTTGATGAAGATCGGACGCTCACGACGCGTCCACGTGGCGAATGGTAAGCCCTGCGATCATTTCACTTAAGATATATTTTAAGCACGTGTTGTGATCAGTGATCGCGTGGACTCGGGTCCACGCGATCTCTGCCGCTCTGATCCGATCCGACGCCCGCCAAGCCGCCACGTCACCTGCAAAAGGTAAGACCGTGTGGAACATAGTCCCACACGGAAGAAATAAAAAGGCAGGACGCGGTTAAATAGGGGAGAAGATTCCCCTATTAACTGTCCTAATATCTCCTCTCTACTCCGCGACACGTGGCGCCCCACCTGGGCGCCCACGTGGCCGCGTGGCCTCCGTGCCATTTGGCGCGCCCCGTGCGCCTCCTGCGTGGGCCACACGCGTCGTGCCACGTGGCCTCAGTGCCACGTCGTAACGGCGCGGTGGTCCCGCGCCACGTCGGCCCGCCACCGGGTTCGCCCGCCACGTCATCAGTCGGGTACCTGTGGACCAAAAATACCCCCTTTTTCGCGATTTTAACAGGAAAATTAATCGAAAAAAATCACTTTAAAATTCAAATAAAAAAATCGGAAAAAAAGGGCTAAAAACTTCGAGAAATTCATATTTCGCAAAAATACAACTCCTTTTTTTAATCCAAATTTTCTCCATTGGATCACAAATTCTCTTCTTTTTTTAATATCATGTCAATTAAAAATATATTTAGAATGAAGACATCAAGATGAATTAAAATTTACTTAAATCATTTTTTTCATTAAACACTTTAAATCATAAATTCATCTTGAAATTATCTTTCCAAATGTTTACTAAAGTCAAAAATCATTCCATAACAGAGATTAACTTCTATTCATTTAAACAAAAGATTAATCATCTATTAAGCATGAAATTATCCCTAATTTATGCATAAATATCAACTTTAGTGAAATGACATGCCAATGGAGAAAATTCCTAAAAAGTATGATAACATGCATCATATTCACATAAAATAAGCATGAATATGAGTTAATTAGGGTAAGAATTCAAGTTATAAATGCATGTTATCAGGGGGGCGGCGGCAGCATCGCGAAGAAGGATCAGCGGCGAGGCGCGGTGGCGGCGGGGGCGGCGGCGAAAACGGCGGTTGGACTCCTTCCCCAGCCTTCTGTGAGCAACCACTTGAGAGGGAGGAGACTCCTTTCTTTTTCTCAAATGACGGCTAGGGTTTGTGGGGGCTTCCTTCCCCTCTTATAGAGCTCATAATGGGCCGAGAGGGGAAAAGGCCCACTTGAGGCCCACAACCCAAAAGCCTAAACATACTCATAAAAAATAAGAAGGTTCACAAAGAAGAAGGGCTTCACGAATAGGATCTCGAAAAGGGAAGAACCCACCCGGAAGCCTAAAAGGGAGAGGGAAATAAGTGAGGACTCGCTAAAACAAGTGCGGGTCAAAAAGTTCACAATAAAGAAAGAAGATAAGTAGATAGATCCACACGCGCGAAAGGGCTCCTCCGGTGTCATGATATCTGATAAGTCTGAAACGTTAAACGCAATACGTCGTTGTATTTATGTTCAGTCTTAATTAATAAACTGTATATAACAGAATTTCCCTTTTAACAATTGCAAATATCCAAAAATACGTGGCTTGTAAGGGGCCGAACCCAAGGGACGTTACACCGATATTTTCCTTTTTTTATACATTCAAAACAGAATTTACGTTTTCTTCTTTTTGTACAAATGCAGAGCAACAAGTCAATTATATGAAAAGAGTTGCAATTTTCCTCCTTCAATCTTCACTGAACTGCAAGCAAATTATCTGGAAATGAAAGTGAATTGCAAGACAGTTATCTTCAATGAGTTGCAGTTATATGAAATAAATTGCAATGATATAAAAAAAAGAAAATCAAGTTGAAGAAATGTGGGTTTAATATGCTAAATCCACTTTCATTGTTTGAAATTTTTTTATTTTCAAAATTTTTTTATCAAACTGCTGTTAGTATTTGTATTACTAAAAATTTACAAAGAGAATTGTATTTTCTATTCACTCCTTTTCAGAGATATTATCTATTTAGATAAAATTCTTTATTTTTCTTTTTCCTTTTTTTGTAATTGGATTTACTTTCTTTAAAAATCAGTTTTATCCAGAAATCAGATTGTCATAGAGAAGAATGTTCTTATTTATCTATAAGTATGTATTTCCCTACTGAAAATATGGACTGCAGAATTTTAAAGCAGAAAGAAAAGAAGAGAAAAGAAATGAGGAAGGGGAAAAGAAAAGATTAAGGTGAAGAAAAATAGAAGAAAGAAAGGAGAGTGATAGAAATAGGTATAATAGTTGTATATGTGAGTTTCCTCACTGAAGATGTTACTGCAGAATTTTGAAACATGCAGAAAAGAAGAGAAAAGAAATGAGGAAAGGAAAAAGAAAAGATTAAGGTTAAGAAAAATAGAGGAAAGAAAGGAGAGTAGTAGAAATAGGTATTACGAGTTATTGTAGGTATTTCCTTGCTAAGAAGATTGACAATAGACTTATGAAACAGAAAGGAAAAGAACTGAATTATTTATTGAACTCATGAGAAATCAGAAGAAAATGAATTATTCACCACAAAAAAAATCACAACGCAAGACGAATATGAAGAAACAATTATGTAACTTCAAAATTAAACTGGAAACGAACTCTCGGACGAAACTGATTAAAGACCAAAAAAATTTACTGAGTAACAAAAAATTCACAAACAATTAAAGTATCAAAAGGCTTCGACTAAGAAATTAATCTATTCAGAAAAATGAAGTGAAGGAAAAGGAAAAGGAAAACGAACAAGGAGAAGGTAGAAAAAATTTCTTATCTAATCAATATACGCAAACCTAATCGCAGCTTTTGATCAGAAGAGTAGAAGTTCTCTTCGAACGCTCCAATCGTCGCTCCTTCAATGTGGATCTCATTTCCCGCTGTGTCCTCCAGGCCAAGAATCTTCTTGGACGGGAAATCAAGAACGGCGCTTCCGTCTCCTCTCCTCTGCTTTTAAAGAAAATCGCAATCCCCTCCAAATCACAATGATTTTCCCCCTTCTTTTGCGAATTTGTTAGGTCCTCGGTGCGGCTCGCTCCACACGCGCGTCGGTGCTAGTCGCTGCAGTTGGTCAGCGCCTGGTCTGCCTCCACCTGATTGGTGGGGGGTGACTTGCATAATTTGGTACTCTTACTCAATAGATGAGCTATTCGTTAGCTGTGTACACATCGCCGTGTACACAGCCCAGAATCTCTTCATGTGATTGGCTCCCACGATTTACATGCAAATCCTGTATACATGCTCCGAAATTCATTAGCAACAATAAGCCCATTAAGGGCATTAATAAAATGAATTGCATTTAAAAGACTTAAATGAAGGTGTTAATTGCTGAAAAAGAAAAGAATATGCTTCATTTAAAGTAAATGCTATAAGAACATGAATTATCTTGTCCACAGTTGCTATTAGAGTATTTATTTATGAGAGTAATTCTTACTTACAATTTCTTATAACAGCCCTAGTTAATTGTCATTAACTCTTCCATGTTTAAGTGCAATAAAAGTGTTTAATTCAGGCATGACATCATGATAACATGCAAAATCCTTGTTGATTTCAAACTTTTATTGATCAAAAATGCAAATAAAAGGATGGTTTAGAGCATATTTTTGCCTGTTATCAATATCGTGCCTGGGTGGCGACGGAGGTCATACGCCACCACCATCCCTAGATGCCACTCCTCATACCACTCTCGATGATCTTTACCTTCCCATTGCCCTTAGCAAGGGTACACGTGCTTGTACTCGCCATCCCAATTCTCACTTTGTATCTTATGATCGCCTCGCTCCCTCTTTTCGTGCCTTTGCCCTTTTGGTAGCCCCCAAGTCGATTCCACAATCACATGTTGAGGCAGCACAAGTTCTTGTGTGGAAAGAGGCGATGGACTAGGAGGTAGAGGCCTTAGTTTCTCACCGGAGTTGGACATTGGTTCCCCTGTCTAGCCAATGCTAACATTGTCACGTGCAAGTGATTTCTGATAGTACCATTGCACGTCACAAGGCTTGTCTGGTTGCTCGTGGTTTTACCCAGGCATAGGGCATTGAATATATTGAGACGTTCTCTCCTGTCGTTCATCTCCCATCTGTTCACATTCTCCTCTCTCTTGCTGTCAATCAGGCTTGGTCGCTCCACCAATTAGATGTTTCTAAAGGCTTTCTTTATGGTGATCTTGAGGAGCATGTCTTTATGGAGCAACCTCCTAAGGTATGTTGTTCAGGAAGAGTCATCCAACGTGTGTTTCCTTCAATGAGCAATTTATGGGCTCAAGCAGAGTTCACGCGCTTAGTTTGCAAAGCTTAGTGGTATTCTCTCTACCTTTGGCTTCACATGATGCGCCGCCTATCCTACTGTGCTTATTAAGAAGGCTCAGGATGGTCTTTTTATTCTTGCATTCTATGTGGATGATATTCTTTTGACCGGTAGTGATGACACTAGTATTCACGCTACTAAGGCTTATTTAGAATAGTACCTCAATATTTGTGACTTGAGGAATCTAAGATACTTTCTTGGGATTGAGTTTGCGCATCAGAACGGGAAGCTAGCTTTAACTCAGTGGAAGTATGCCCTTGACATGTTTTAGGAGACATGACTACTTGGGTGCAAGCCAAAGACTTCACCTATGGAAGCTCGTTAGCAGTTTTGGGATACTTTGTCTCCACTCCTTGAGGATGCTAATCGCTATTAGAGATTATTGGGCAAGTTGATATATCTCACCGTCGCTTGCCTTGACATTGTGTACGAGGTTAGTGTTCTTAGTTAGTTCATGCAGAAACCTCGACGAGTCCATTGGGAGGGAGCTCTACGGGTTCTAGTATACATCAAGCGAGCCGTTGGAAGAGGGCTCATTAATCGACGACATGGTCATCTCCGTATCAAAGCCTACTCTAATGCTGGGTATGCAGGTGACAAGGGAGATCATAAATCTACTACCAGCTATTGCACATATATTGGAGGTAACCTCGTCACCTGGCGATCATGAAAACAAAAGGTGGTATCATGCTCTAGCGCGAAGTTTGAGTATCGAGCTATGGCTAAGACTATGTGAGAGATGGTATGGCTTCAATCATTTCTCAAAGATCTCAGTGTATCTTCTCCCTCTACAATGTCCATGCATTGTGATAATCAAGCCGTTCTCTTCATCTCTAGAAATTCAACTTTTCATGAGCATAAAAAGTATATTGAGATTGATTGTCACTACATTTGGGACAAGGTTATGTCCGGAGTTATCTCTACTCCTCATGTTGTATCATCTCATCAGCATGCAGACGTCTTCACAAAGAGTCTAGCTGGGATCTCTTATGACGCCATGTGTACTAAGCTGATCATGTTTGATTTCTATGCCCTAGCTTGAGGGGGAGTGTCTGATAGTGATATCGGGCTCCCGACCCATCTAGGGCACCTTCTCTTATATAAGGACCTATGTGCTCTCTTTTGGTTATGTAATTTATAGGGTTTTCTCTTTCTCATCGTCAACAAAATCTAATATTATATGATAAAAGATTAGGAAGAAAACATGTAATCTAACGCAAAATCGCACTCGAAATGATCAAATTAATTTCTAGATGAATGCTTTTCATTCCATGTTTGAAAAAAACAAAAATTCAGAGTTCAAGAGGTGAAATCTTCCTTCTCCCTCGAAGAAATCTTGATATCAAACACTCCTTAGATATAAAAATGACTCTAGGAGAGGAAGAAAGCAAGAGATTCAAGGATTTTGTTGTCTAACACATTTGATCGATCTAAAATCTAAGAACGCTTTACATTATTGAAGAGAGAGAGAGAGAGAGTATAAATAGGCAAAAATTAGGCATGGCCTAATTTGATAACATGCTACATTAACATAATAAAACATGCTTTTTGATGCATATTAAGGTATAAATGGTTTCATTTACATGCATGTTATCATACTTATGTGTATTTTTCTATCATTCCATAATAAATCATTATAATCTCAAAAATACTTTAAATAAGGGTTTAATATGATGAATAAATTAATAACCCATCTTTACTTGAGATTATGAATGCTTTTTAGAGTGAAAATAATGAGAGAAAACGTTTTATAGATATTTATTTATATTTTCTTAAGTTTAAAATCCTTAAAAATAAATGTGTTTTTGAAATAAAATTTAAAACTCTCATAATTTATCACTTTTTATCTTTTAGAATGATATATAATTAAATTTCAGATCAAATGAAAGAGATTTGGATTAATTTGGAGTTATATATTAAAAGTTATGAATTTTTTATTTTTAGGGATTTTTTCCGGATTTTTTTTTATTAATGTTACGATTTTTAAATGATAAAAATGATTTAAAAAATGCAAAAAGGGTTTTATTTCCGCGCAGGACCCACGTGGATGCGACGTGGCATGCAAGGCCACGTGGCAGTGCCACGCGGGCCCACGCGGCGCCTACGCGGCGATGTGACAGTTGCACATTATTTATATATACTTATATAGTTTATAATATATATAGCCTTCCGTTTATCGGAAGGGAATTATTACCCCTCAAATATGTCGCGTCTTATAAACCCTTCGAATTCCTTTAATTTTTCCCGTGTGGGACTAAGTTCCACATGGTTTTTAAATATGCAGGTGACGTGGCCAATCGTGGAGCACTGGATCAAGATGAAGCACGATCGAGGCGCGTCAATCACGTGGACGCGCGGACCACCGATCACATCAAAACGCACGTGGCATTTTAAAGGCGTTATAACGGCCATGATTTCATCACACGGGGATCATCCGAAGCGTCGGATCGCGATCTAACGGCGGAGATCAATGGCATTTTATAAACGCATCTCAGACGCTTCATTCGGACCGTCCATCGAGATTAGCGGCCACGATATTTTCTCTCCACTTCGATCTTCAATTTCTCTGCGAAATCAAGACCAAATTCGATGATTCTTGATTTCGTGGAATTGATTTGAAGTTCTCTTTCATAATTTACCATTATGCCACTCAATTTGAATTAATTTCCCAAAATTGGTAAGTTTGGTTTTATTTTTGACACGAGACCGTGTGAAATCGACGACCTCGCAGTTTCGTCTCGTCACCGTTTGGATTTGATGATTGATCTCTGATCAACATCTTAGATGAAATGCTAGGATGCGAATCATCACTGTTAAGTCACATCCATTCGATGAAAGATGAAGCACTAAGATTTTTTGATGTTGCACATGAAGAAGAAACATTGCTAAAATGGCTACCGTTCGATCTTCATCGAGTGCTCGAGATGCTGCCATGCGTCCAAGGAGTCTATCAAGTGCATTCAATCCTAGCCGTTATAACTCTTTAGATGAACGACTAGGATTTAATTGCACTTTATGAAGGAAATTACTACAGAATCACAGTTTGCCACATACTCCTTCGAGCAAGTGAAGATCAACGGTCACGATCAACTCTGTGAATCAAACGTCTCACATCTCATCACATCATTTGCGAAGAAATAAACATATAAATAGTCTCATATTGAAAAAATTAAGACAAAGTGACAAGTATATAAGGGCGAGGCTCCTAAGTGATTAGCTAATGCCCTTTACAAGATGCTTAACCATTAATTGCACGCTAATAATGCACATATACTTTTTGGTTTCTGAGGTCAATAAACTTTAAAATTTTTGATCAAAACATCGAATATAGTGGAATAGATTGAATCGGATATTCAAAACACCAAGCCACCAAGAATAGATGATCCTATCATCTAGTATGTATGAGAAAACATACTTACTGAGTTTCCTTGAACGAATTCTTGAAGCTATTCAAGTGTCTAGCTATTTTAGGTGGAATTTATGGGCTCTCAAAGGTGTGTTTGATTGTATATCATCTCTAGAGCGTGTTTCATAGATCATTTATAATTTCCTAATCAAGAAAATGCCATAAATTTTCCTAGATTTTAAACTTTTAACCTTCCTCTCTGTGAATTTGACCTCAACTTGCCACTATTTTAATTTTTAAGACTGAATTTGAAGTGTTGAGTATAATTTTTTATACATGAGTTTTCCCTTTCAACGACCATGATTATACGCAGATCAATCAACCTTGTATTTTCAAAATTTTCGGCAATTAATGAATTATGAGATGAATTTCTACTTCCTCAAAAACTAACCTCCCCTCTTCATTAACTTAATTCTCACTATTTGATTCAACATTGTCATTTCAAAATATCTAGTGCAATCCAAAATTTCAAATTGCCCATGTCATTATCATGATCATCATCTTCACTATCTATATTTATGCACTATAATCGTACCATCAACATGCATGCCATAGATTTTTCATTGACAATTTGTCATTTGGCATTGTCATGTCATCAAATCTACAGGTCTAATTTGATTCCAATCCTAAGCCAAGTGATGCTTGATCCATCAAGATCTTGAACCACTACTTGGTCTCCTCTCGAAAACAAGCTTGAACACTATGACATGCACAATATTGAAGCTTGATCTTCTCATTTTTGTTTTGGTAGCCTGATGCTAAGAGAAGCATAAAGAAATAGAGCCTTTTGTCTGTTAGAGGTTGGGCCACCCATTCAACCAAGGATAGAGATTCAATCTCATTGGGTGCCTCTTAATGGGTGGTGAAGATTGAATCTTAGAGAATTAGAGAATTTTTGAGGTATTTTTCAAAGTTGATCAAATCAGATGAGGAATTTTTTGGGTTTTGAGGTTGATAAACTTTAAAAATTTTGATCAAAACATCGAAGACAGAGAGATAGATTGAATCGGATATTCAAAACATTGAGGCACCAAAAATAGAAGATCCTATCATCTAGTATGTATGAGAAAACATACTTACAAGGTTTCCTTGAGGGAGTTATTGAAGCTATTCAAGTTCTTCAAGTTCATTAGAGGTCACTTCTTATCGTAAAATTTTCCTAACCCGCACCATCTAATGTGTGTATTTAATATGGACAATCAAATTCCTCTATGTTTTTAGTGCCCACTTTGTTGTTTTCTACTTTATCCACTACATGTATCTTTAATTTTCTCATGTTATCCCACTACATTGTCACCTTAAGTTATGGGCCATATAATGTAAAAGTGGAGGCACACGACTCCTGTCGCCACCAAGGCACGACACCATGGCGCAGGAGGAGCCAACACCCACGCGCTTCCAGCCCCCACGATGAGCGAAGACAAAGGATCCCGATTTTTGCTACACCGCTTGAGGACTTCGTCTCGCCACGGTCAACCATACTTCGAGCTCGCGCACGTGGACCTATCTTTCCCTTTCTTCTTTTCTTGTTTATGAAGTTTTTCGGACCGCATGTGTTTTAGCGGAGCCGCATTTATCTCTCTCTCCCCTTGGGCTTCTTAGTGGACCCTCCCTTTTGGGCCCCGCTTAAGAAGCCCACTCATTTGTGGACCTTTTTACTTCTTTATGCTAGATTTCTAGGTTTGTGGGCCTCAAGTGAGCCCTTTCCCCCCCACACCACTACGCCATGCTGCCTGCGCCACTGTGCCCTGCCTCCCGGGCTGCCGCGCCGTGCCGCTGAGCCTTGCCATCTTGCGCCGCCGCCTCCTGCTGCCCCGCGCTCGCGCAGTGCCGCCCTTGACGAACTCGTGGCTTGTCTCGGGTTTGCGATCACTGCTACCCCGCCACCGCACCAAGGATTCTCCCATCCCACGACGTTGCCTGATCAGGCCTACTTGTGCCGACCATCCGTGTCGCGTACGAATGACCTCCCTCATCACGACCGACCGGGCTCGCGCCCTGCAGGTTAGGCCTGCATCCCCTCCTCTTTAATTCAAAGTTCCTTTATTTCTTGTAGTACTTCCCGCATCTGTTTTCACCGCCTTCGGGACCTAGATTAAGTTAGACCGTAGGGTGATACGAGCAGATCGAGACTGTGGTACAATCCATCTTGTTGACCATTGAGCTACCATCGACAATTCAAGGCTCCACACCCGCGAGGACGTGGACCCGTAGGTTTCTTGGATTGTCATTACTCGGTGCGCCCCCGGAGCTCTGAGCCGAAGTGCGAGGAAGTAGCTTGTTTGGAGATTACTGAGCAAGCATCCCATCATACTTAGATTGCCTTAGGTTCCCTATCCTAGGTTCCCCTTTAGCCCTTAGTTATTCTTTCATTGTTTGGTCGGGCTTATCAGGTCGTCTGACAACAAGAAGTTTTTACTTTTTTCCTCATTTGGGGGGTTATGCTTTAGATGGGCCTAAGTGGGGACTATTGGGTTGTAGAGCCCATATTGCATTGTGACTTAAAGAGATACCCTATCATGACTACCTAAACAAGTTATCTTAATAAACTAGGCCATATATATTTGAAAATGATTACAAAAATCATGCAAATACTTTATCAAGTACTCTTTTACATGATCTAGGTGATTTGGTATCGCAAAATTTTTTCGTAATACCAAAGTGGTCAGGGAAACTTCCTCTACTCCCATGTTCGAAGAATACAATAAATATCTTGAAATTATTGGCCTACTTAGATCTTCCTATGTGATCTTGATGTTACACACAGTCTCCCCAAAAGCCTATGCTGCAAAAATGAAGTATCTTGGCAAATTGACTCTAAGCCCATTCTCCATGAATGCACTAAACATATTGAAATTAGATGCCATGCCATGCGAGAGAAAATTCTATATGGTCTTACCAATATTGTCTATGTGGAGTTAAATCATCAACTAGTGGGTCTTGTTACCCAAAGGCTTGAATGAATTTCCATATTTATTAAGAACAATCAAGAAATGTTCAGATTTTGTATCTAGATTTGATATTTTTATAGGATTTGCAACCTAAGAAATGTTCAGATATTTTTATAGGGCCTTGAAAATTTTGATCAAAACCTTGAACACAAGAGAAGATATTGAATTAATCATTAAAAAATGAAGCACTAAGAATATATGATCCTATCACCTAGTACAGAACAAAATTCATACTTAAAATTTTTATTGAAGTTCTTGAAGTTGTACAAGTGTCCAACCTCTAGTGTCACCCACACAATCACTAGAGGACTGGATCTCCTCTTCAAACTCTTTAGAAAGAGAGAAAAGAAGAAATGAGAGAGTTTAAAACAAGGCTTGCATAGGCATGCTTAAGTGTGGCCTGTCTCCCCCTATTTATTGTTGTTCATGTTATGAAAATTATGTCTACACCCACCAATGTCTATTGACCTTATGTATGCCACCCTTGAGCTCCATATATCTTGTTAGTCAATAATTCCAAAGACCCAATGAGACTTATTAATTAACTATATGATAATATATATTAATTAATCAAGTATAAATTTAACCCAATCAATAGTTTGAGTTGCCAACCCTTTGGGCCCCAAGCTACATTATATGCTCTAGGAGACATACAGTGTACGAGAACTCTTTTATAGAACCATGAAAACATTGGTTACCATATATGTATATCTTTCATTTTCTCAAAAAAACCAAATTACTCAGGGTATGATTGACTATTTGCTGCAATCTGAGGCTTAACAAGCTCTCCCAATTTTTGATCAAAATATTGGTTGCAACGGAAGATGTTGAATCAAAACATTCAACAAAGTTTAAATACCAACAATAGATGATCTCATCATCTATTCTAGATGATCCTATCATCTAGTATAGAATAAAATTCATACTAATAGAGATCATCTAAAGGAGTTCTTCAAACCATTCAAGGCTTCGGTCTCTAGCGGTATCCATACAGTCTTCAAACGATCATATATGCTATTGAATACTCGTCACCACGAGAGGAAGAGAAGAGAGGAGAGTTTTCCACTAGGCTCGCATGGGCACCTCTATTATGGTCGTTCTCCCTCTATTTGTAAACTTTGGAAATGTAATTTTTTATATAAAAACCCTTATAATATGTTTATATCCACCAACGTCCATTGACCTTGTGTGTATGACCCTCTAGGTCCATATATCTCACCAATTAATAACTCTATAAATCCAACAACACTTATTAGTATTCCTTATCAATTAACTATATCAACATATAAGCTAATTGACTAAGGATCAATTTAACCCAATCGAAAGGTTGAGTCGCCAGCCAGGTGGGTGCCAGGCTACACCACATGCTCTAGGATATATGGAGTATATTAGAACTCTTTCATGGAACCCTGTCGTTCTTGGTTACCGTGTACGTATAATACTTCATCCGCGTGAGACTCATGAATGACATAGGGTACGGTTAATTGTCAAACCCTAATCAGTCACTCAATTTAGTACTGATGCAAGTCGGAAATCATTGAGAAAAACTTGTCTAATATTTTCACTACCCTGGCCAAGGATTTAACCGCATCTCATTCCTTGAGTCAATCTCCTCATATATTGAGGGCGGATGATCCCATCTTAACCACTCAATCACCTTCGAGAACTTTATGTCGTATCCAATCTATGACATTTTGGATGTCCCATGGCTAGGGATTCATAAGTCATAGTCAAAACACGATCATCCATCTACAATATGTCTTTGGTGTCTCACGTCAAAGGACCACATACACAACTGTGACATGAATCAACTTGATTGACAGTTTGGCATAATACCATTTACGGATTCATACGGATCAATTCAGTGAACTCTTTCTCCAAAAAGCACCCACTATCTATCTTTGGTGTCTCTACACTGATGGCCACAGGAGCAGCCATAATCATCACATGAGTCAGATTAGATAGTTTATTCTTTATGGATAATTCGATGTCCTTCTCAAATATCCCACGAATAGGAATATTTTGAACATACATTTTAAGACCAACCATCACAGTATTATAATCTCATCATAATTCACTTGATCATTGCATATGTTCATGGACTTTATTGCAAACATCACGCAAGAATGACAATGAATAAAATTTCATTTTAATAAATATAAACGAAAGATGAAAGTGTGATTGGCTTGCATGCCACATAATATCCATCACTATCAAGCCCTAGTTAGTCATTCTATTCATTATTGATGCATGATGGAAATTATTGAGAACTAATTTTTAATATTTCCACTACGTTGCCCAAGGATTTAACCACATCTCATTTCTTGAGTTAATCTCTTCTCGTAATAAGTGAAAAAAGGTGAATAATCCCATCTTGAACACTCAATCACCTTCTAGGACTTCATGTTATATCCAATCTTTGATATTTGGAGATCTCGTGGCTAGAGATTTGTTATCATAATCAAAACATAATCATCATCGTCATGATAACTCTAGTGTCTTAGATCTAGGATCATATGAATGCGATTAGATAGTACTATTCTTACTTAATATTTTGATGTCCTTCTAGAAGATTATTTAAATAGGGAAGTCTAAACCATATATTTAAAGACTAGTAGTTGATGTATTATGATCTCATTAAAATTCACTTAGTAGTTGTTGTATTGCGTTGATGGAATTTATTGAAAACTTCAAAAAAGAATGATAATGAATAAAATTTCATTTCAATGAATGTAAACTAGACATGGAAGCGTGATTAACATGTTAGCCACATAATATGCATCATATTCAACATAAAGAAAAAGGTTTCTAATAAGAAAATAGCCCTTGTAACTATGTTATCTATCTTTTAAAAAGAATGCACTTGCATATGCATATGTTTGTAATATTCTATCAAAAAGAACTTTGTGTGACATTCAAAAGCATTCATGGCCACACAACGCTAGGGTGGAGAAGTGGGTATGTCTTGGAAAATGGAGAAATTTGAGGCAAAAATTTATTTTCTTGTTTTACTTTCTTGTTGTCTTATTGTTTTTCTCTGGTCGTTGATCCCTTCATCAATTGGGAGATGTAAAAAGTTTTTGGGCCTCTTTGGCCCTATATTGTTGATGTAAACTATAAAGGAAGGGTGTCCCTTTTTTGTGTTTCAAATATTATTTTACATCTAGGCGTGATTGAAATGTTTCTAGAAGAGCATGAAGAAGAAATGGCCTTCTGATTGATGAACATTTTCATTATGAAAGGTATAAGTGTTTCTTTCATAGGGTGCTTTGGAATTGATTGAAAATGGCTGAAGATTGAACTGCCGGCAAATGAATCCAAAGATATTTTAAGCCTTGATCTCCCAGTGGTAGTACATGTCGAATCTAAGTGAAGTGCTCATTTCCAATCATATAGGCAAACATCAATATTGAATAGCAATACAAATCATACCTGAAGATGAAGATTTCTTTCTCCAGAAATCTATTAAGAGAGGAGTCTTTGAGGCAGCACGAGGTGAGTGTAGATTTAACCCGATAATATTAAGAATTAAGTTGATAGCAAGAATAGATTATCGGTTCTCTGTCTAATTTTTCTACCGTAAGTATAAGAGCAACCTTGCGTGGTGTAAGAAATCAACCAACTTTCCGTCGTCTCGCCCACTTTCAATCAATCAAGTAACAAATTCATCCATTTGCAAATAAAGAAACGGGTTCAGAATATCGACCAAAGTGGTCTGCAGTGGAGGAAACTTCATGGCTCCATAATCAGAATCAAGAACTCTCAAGAACACTCGGGAAGAAGCGGAAAGGAACTAAGGAAATTTTATATTGAGACTGGTCGGGTGATTGCAAGCGGCATAGAGATATGCTGAATATCGCATACTCTTATTGACCTCTATCAAACACCGGCGTAAACTGTAGCGCAAGCTACAGTTTTAACGGCTTTAGCACAGTCAGAGACGCCCGCTGCCAAGCTGGTAGTCTATCAGCCAATATAATACTGGCGATCGACGGTCTGGATTATATGAAAGAGATGAAGAGAGTGACAAAAATCAAATTTCAAACATTTGAAAATCGTGTTTGACGGTTCCTGGACATTTCGCGAGAGAGAGAGAGACTCTTCGATGTCAACATGCGATACATAGTGCAGCGGCTGCCCCTTGGCGTATAAGTCCATGTTAATTACTGCAAGAATTATTGAAAGCTTCGTATCTTGTTTTTTCCCGCGACTCTTTCCTTCTCCCTGTCTTGTACACCGGTGCGGAATCTTGACCCAGCCTCCTTGTCGCTGGCTCTGCGGCCTTCTTCAGAGTAAAGGACGTCGCATCCTCCGGGGCCCGTGCTTTTTGAAGATATCTCATGTCCCGTTTAATAAGTAACATGTGGAAGAACTTCTACACCACGCTGGTTGACGATCTGACGGGGACCCATTCAAGAAATAATTTTTAAAATCCACGACAGACAATGATGGTGTTTGTAAGACCGGCAAAAGCGATCCAGGAACAGGGTTAATACATGAATTTTTACCAGTCGGTAGATTTTTTTTGAGCTTTTCTTCGTGACTCACTGTCAAGTCTGAGCTTTCGCTATTTCATTGGAGTCCGGATCGGTCCCCATTAGCCCATGCGGAGAAGGACCATGATATCCGGTCACATGCAACGCCAACAGTACTTCGCCGCAACGATCTGTGATTAAAATAATACATCACGGGAGGTCGCTTGCGCTTCAATCTTCGACAGTTTTGTCTCCGGAATCTAAGCATTTTTTTAGCGGAGTAGGGTTGAATCCGTCCTCCCACCGGCAAATGGGCCTTCAGTCTTTTTCAGTCAATTTTATTTCAGCTTCTACTGGTGTAACGGAAGATTAATTGAAGAACACCGGCCGCGGAAAAACAGCGAATGTTTTATCCGGCTTTCGACGAGTCTCACGTATTACCCTCGCAGATTGGCACAATGATGACAGTGTATTACACGTGAATTTCTTTCTCACTACATGGAAAGCAGTGTCGATGTGCATAGCCTAGGGTTTTTCTGTGCTCTCTTGGATGATTGGACATGCTGAATAAAATATAGGCGGAGATTCTTGAGCCAGTCGTCTCTGAGACAGAGGAGGAGGGGACGGGTTGTCCGGACGTGGAGCATTCGAGATGCGATATAAGGTTAGAGAGATGGTGGGGCCCACAGTCACCAAATAACGACACTCATCTCTCTCGTTAACAATTATCTTTGATATTTCGCGGATCTTATGGGGAATTAGGTTTATGAGGTAATGGTAGGTCTGGAAATCTTATCATATGGAGAGGAAAGGGAATCGCGAAAAGAAGGAAATTTCGGAGGAGGGGTGATAGAAGGGGAAAAGCGCCAAGCAGATCGTTTGGACTGGTTTGTGTTTCTCCTGGCGATTATTTTCGAGTGCAACTGCTTGTCCTTTCGACGAGATTTGCTGGCTGAAGATCCTCAGTCTTTGCCTTCTTCTTACTCTTTTTGCGTCTCGGGATCTTGGGGATTTGTGCGTGCATGAGATGATTATTTTGTTTTGATTTTGCCTGTCCAGTGAGGATACTAGCAACTTGTGAAGACTATGGCGTCGTCTTCTTCTTTCACAGAGGCGCACCATCGAATTCCGATGAACCCGAAGCCGCTCTCTTCCGATCTCTCACCTTCCTCGGCTGCTCCGCCTCCGAAGAAGAAAAGAAGCCAACCAGGAATGCCAAGCAAGTATCCACATCTCGAAAATCTATCGCATTTATTCGTTCAAGAAAATTCTCCGATACCCAATTTCAAATCATTATCATTAGATTCTAACAGTGGGTAATACAGGACCCGACGCGGAGGTGATTGCGCTATCGCCGAAGACATTGCAGGCGACGAACAGATTCATCTGCGAGGTCTGCAACAAGGGATTCCAGAGAGAGCAGAACCTTCAGTTACACCGGAGGGGGCACAACTTACCGTGGAAGCTCAGGCAGAAGAGCACTTCCGAGGTGAAGCGGAAAGTTTATGTGTGTCCAGAGCCCACTTGCGTCCACCATGACCCGTCTCGAGCTCTCGGAGATCTCACAGGCATCAAGAAGCACTTTTCCCGAAAACACGGCGAGAAGAAGTGGAAATGCGAGAAATGCTCTAAACGTTACGCCGTGCAGTCCGACTGGAAAGCCCACTCCAAGACATGCGGCACTCGCGAGTATCGATGCGACTGCGGCACTCTTTTCTCCCGGTAAAAAGGATCTCAATTTCTTATATCTCTTTGCTGTTTTCCTTTTCACGAGGGTCGTTTTAGGGTTAGGGTTTAGATCCGGCGGATAAGAACCACTGCAACTGTGGCACTGTGGAACTGCTCACTCAGTCTCACGTGAATCTTTCCCGTGATTAGGAGAAGCATGTTGAAGAATTTCAGATATATTAGCCGTTTTAACTTCAATAGTGGAAGCTCGAGCTTGAACAAAGTATTGACTTTTGCAGACGAGACAGCTTCATCACCCACAGGGCGTTCTGCGACGTTCTATCCCAGGAGAGAGCCGTGCTTCCTTCAGCACTGGACGCCTTCAAGGAACCCTTGTACGCTCCCTTTGGACCACCTCAAGAGAACTCGCAATTCTCATCTTTCCAGGAGTCTATCAGTCCCTCCGGCGATATTCTTCGGCTGGGCGGCTACCGTGGCGGTGCCCAGTTAAGTCACGTCACCTCTCCTCGGATTTCGTCCTCCACAGCTCCGGAATTCCTCCACAGCAAGCCTGTCCGCGGTTTACTGCAACTTCCGGAGCTCAACAGTAATGCGACTGCCAGTTTGTTTCATCTTGGGTTCCTCTCCAACACCGGCAACAGTAATGGCGGTAACATGGGCACACACTTGCCGATTTCAGAAGAGTTCAGAAACAGCAACGGATCCTTCTTCTCTGGAAATCTGGTGGACTCTTCCTTTCCGAGCGAGGGAGTTCTTCCTCAGATGTCGGCCACCGCGTTGCTTCAGAGAGCTTCGGAGATGGGGGCTACCGCGGAGGGGAACTGGCCATCCATGATCCATAAACCGTTCACCTTCAGCGGCGGTGGAGAAAGCTCGTGGGGAAAGAAAGAAAGCGATACTCGTCTGCAAGATTTCGTGAACTCTCTGGCCAGCGATGACGACGTCATATTTGGCGCTGGCGGCACCGGCTTGGGTTCGAGAATAAGTAATGCCGAGAGTAAGGCGCACCGTGACCTATCGTATTGGAATGCAGGTGTCTCGGATATGCTGACGAGGGATTTCTTGGGGGTATCGGATGGCAGCATGGTGCGGCGCATCGGAAACGGAATAATATCTCGGGCGCAACAGAACCGTGACGAGGACATCAGCTTGTTGCAGTCCCGGATGAATTCTTCGTCGACATGTAGGTCTTTCACGGATGGAAATATTCAGTGAAGAACAATCTGTAAGAGATAGGTTAATAAGGTCGAAGTTGGGCTGTTCCGTTCTATCCGGGCAGTTCGTTGTGATGACTTTAAATCTGCGGAGGTGAGAGGACTACCGACAAGAATGACGTTATCCGCCAAATTTCGCCTATCCATGAGTGATTGTGTAATGGAATGCCGATTACCTCACTGTTTTTACGTTATTTGGAGCTCTCTCTCTCTCTCCGCGTCCCTCCTCCCCCCCCTCTCTCTAATCGTCAAGAGTAAGGACAGTCGATTCTATTTCATTTTTTCGATATCACATTTTTATATGATTCAAAAGAAGGTATTGCTTTAACTTTGTCCATCTCTACGTATCAAGCAATTGTGGATGCTGAGCGATACATGCCACCATCCTCTTGATAATCAGTTTTTGAGTTCAGACCATTGAGTTTGGTTAGCCCTTTTACAGTTCTCTCTCTTATCCCATGAAATTGTCTCCTTGTTTATCTTGTTTTCTTTTGCTAAATTGTTATACATTTTTATAAATACAGTTCTAAATTTTTTACGTATATATCTACTATATATCCAATTTATCTTTATTTATAGACTTTTTGCTTCTCACTTGCGTCATCCTCTTTTATTGGCTTTCATTTTTATTGGTTAGAAAAACCCTAGAATTTACTATCTTAATAAAAGTAATAGAAGTTATTAGTAATTTCAAATGAAACTTTTCATGTTCTAAAACAATTAGGACACTTGGCCAAAATTTATGTTCTCATACACAGCCCTTCACAATTTAGAAAATTCAATGGGGACTCAAAAACTTCAAAGCATTGATGATTAAATCTTGTGAGTTTACCCTTAGTCGTTATTGTATCACTAACATTTTGTTCGCTTTGATCATGAGAATCCTGTAATATTTGTCATCAATTTTGTGTTTATTTGAGACTAGATTATTGTGATTTTCACTGTTTTTAAAATACATTCAAATGTTTAGAAATGATAAAGTTCATCAAATAATTTATTTCAGTCACGATGTTTAATGTACATTATTTTTTTCCTCAAAGGATTTATATCAAAATGTTTGACAAACCATGAAAAATGCTTTTGTATTATTCGTTTAAGGATATTTATTTCAGCTATTCACAACTTTATGCCTAGAAAATTAGAAACATTAGTATGAAATAGATTTGGGTCAATTAACAAACTAAGAAGGGGTGAATTATTTCTACTTTTGAATGTCTTATATGGTCTCAAGTAGTGACACTAGTAGTAGAAAAGATTTAAACAAATTCATTCTAATTCCAAGAACACACCTACAAAATTGGTATAGAAACTAAAATCTAGATTGGATTAACCAATTCTCAACATATGGATGTGTGTGAGCTTTTACAAGCCAATTAGATCTCGTAGTACTTCTCCTCTCTTCTCTTTCCATTGTACAGCCTCACCCTACATATACAGGTTAGAGGCTTGCCGTCTTATCTTGAAAACTCTTTAGGGTTCACATGATAATGGAGCCCTTAGATTTATACTAGAACCATTGTCTTTTCAACCACCAATCCAAACTCGTCCTTTGGCCTCCACTACACTAGAATCTTCTCAAAGACTATATCCCTCCAGTTTCCACAATATCATTGATGATGAAATCATATATATGTTTGATGCCTTCTTCCTTCTTCAACACATGCTTTCAACTCTACTAGGATACGGTCTATATTTGAGCACCATTGCATCTCTTTTCAAGCATTTGTGGGCACCTTTAGGTCACAACTGCACACAAAAAATCTAGCCTACAATTGTATGTACCAAATCTGGTGTGCATCGACAAAGGCCACAATGAAACTATTTTGTGCTGCTACATGTACTCTTCCAGCACATCACATAAAGAATAGGAGATTGCACACTAAAACCCATTTCCACACGAGATGCATGATAACCAATAATTAAAAGAGTATTATTATTCCATAAAAATACCATTATGCAAGATTTGTGTTGTATGTCCTAAGATTTGTTCCATTTATGAATAACTATTTGATCTTGGCTACGTTCATTAGAATGTGATTTTCAACTAAACTAAACCCAATATGAATTTTATGGGACTCAAATAGCAAGTTTCTAATCACATTCTATTAATAATGAGGTACTAGAACCTAGGAATATGAATGCAAGAAGAGGAATAAAAAATAAATTAGGCTCATGCAAGAAAGACCCTATTCAAGGATATAGAACTCATCACTACCTAGAATTTACTTGATGGAATAAGTTTTTAGGTGCTTTAAAAATTTTTTAGTCAAAATTTGAAAACCTTCAAGTGAATAATGAAAGGACAGATTAGCTTTATTCCCATTAAATATCTAATTTTCATGGGAAATAAAGTTGAATGAGTTGAAATAATAAAGCACCATTAATTTTATATTTTCAAATGATCCCTAGTTTTTATGTGGGACGAATATTTTAAAAGAGGCGTGTGAGAAAGAAGAATGAAGAAAAGTGAGAGCCTAACTCCTTGATGGGACGAGAGCCTTGTATATAAATCAAATAAGTGGGCCCACTTGAGTGTGTCAAGTAAGAGTGAAATGACCAATAACAAAAAAATAGAAGAGAATTATGCACACAGACACATAGATCTCTTCACACTCCACCTCAAGCTAAGCATGTTTGTGGACCATGCCTAACTTGTTACAAAGCAAAGCATAAGATTTTTTAAAGTGAGACCTTTGATGAATATTGAAAACATGCACTTTTTACATGAAAAAAATGATTAGTAGCTCACTTTTAAAAACATAATTTGACATTACAAAGTAGGTTATCATGCTTTTTTAATAATGCCTTATTTAATGATATTTTAATTCATTTAATGAATTTGACCTTTTCAAGATAAAAGAATTTTATTTTTAGCCCCTTTATTTGATATTTTAAATCTAGAAACTTGGTCAAATGGAATTGTGATGAATAAACTACAATAATAAGGATATTTTTAACTTAAAATTTGACCTAGTTTGACTTTACTAAGTTAGACTAGTATTTATATCAAAAAGCTTTTCATTTTATTTACATTTTTCTATAATTGAATGACATCAAAAAAATAGATAATTAAAGTATTTGATCCAATAAAGAAAGTTTGAGCAAGAAGGATTCATATGTTAAAATCATAAGAATTTTCTATGGTTTAGGGATTTTTATGAAAATTTTGGGGAGACTCCAAGGAATTTAATTTTAAATTTAAGAACAAACTAGGAGCCCTCATAGTGACAAATTGACATGGAAATGTGGCCACGTGGCATGCTTCCAGTGGGATTGTTTTGGAGCCTACGTGGAACCAATGCTGCACATTCATTGCATCTTGGTGGCATGGCAATATAGAGTAATTTTATGAAGGACTTTCTAGTTCAATAAAATCCACTTCATGTAGATGTGTGATAATTTCTCTATTTTAATTAGTGAGGGACTACTAATTTCTAGGAGTGTTGTAGATTCTTAGATCAAGATGGACAAATCAAGGGTCTTAAATCCAATGGACCAAGGTCAATCATAAAGGCAAAGATCTTGTCATACCCCGTTGACCTTCATGGATGTGGATCATAAACCACGATGTCATAAGAAGCATGATGAATCATGAATGGATACATGAAAGCTTATCCACCAATGAATCATTTAAAATAAGCATCAAGTGTGTGGTTTAAAGATGTCATTTGATCTTCATTGATCTCTTCATGGCATGATATGTGGTGCAATGTGGACACCCCATATCTTACTTACAATAATCTGATGGTCCATATCCCATTTAAGAGTTCTGTGCTTTTCTTCATATCTCAGAGGAAAAACATGGCTTGCAGCCCAAGACTCACTGATTAGATGGTCTATAGGGATTTGGAAGGTTGATCACCTCAAATGCTTGATTTATGGGGGACATGGTAATTTAAAATGTCCACACACTGAAAATCATAGATTGAATGACTAACATGGTTTTTAATCCATTTTTGAAGCTATAGTGCTCAGTCACACGGGAAAAATGAAACCACCTAATTTTCCTCATAGAAATATGAGGGTTGAAATCAAAACAACCCTTTTTAGCCATTTTAAGGCCCAAAAACCGATAAATCAGGCCCTTTCCAACATCTTCTCAAGTTCTTGGACCTATGTATCCTCAATTCTTGGCCAAATCGTTCCTTGCATGCTATGGATGATTTTCCTGTATTCTTTACATGTTTTTTGTGAAAAATTTGTGGTAAATTCTCATCGATTTCCCCTTGAAATGTGTGAAAATTGCATGGCTTGAAGATTGGCAATTGTCGTCGCTGAATTATAACCTATGTCTTTCATCTGGCAAAGATAGATTCATCTTTGCATCTCCCTTGGTTTCTAAGAGTCTTATCCATGTATTAAATTTTTAATTAGGGTTAAATTTGTGAGTAGGATTAGAATTTTGGGAGTTTTAATTGATCCTCTATGATACTTTCTCCTACAACCACAATGATTTCCTTTCTAATGTTCTGACTTGGTTTCAAATCCCATTGATGCTCATTTTTGATTCAATGGAATGATTTTGTCCTTGATGGAACTTGATCGTGCAATTGTCAAAAACATACCTCCACACATCAAAATGAAAACCAAACACACTTAATTTAATGTTTAATTAGGAATTAATTAGAATAGATGTGAGTAAGTGTTGAATCCATAGAGAAATTAGGATAATTTCTTGAAATATTTTTAAAATTTGATCAAATTGGATGATAAATTGAGATGAGAACTTAGGGAAACTTAGATTTTTGGAAAGAAGAATCAAAGATTTATCCATAGAATAAAAAATCACTCAAGTTGGACTTGTATCCACTGAGAAATCAAAGAGCAAAGTAAGAGATAAAAACTCATTCATGAAGAGAGAAAATTACAAAAATTAACCTAATTTAAGTTTTGAAATTAAAAATCTAATGCTAAATGATGATAGATTAGGAGAAAAACACAAAATCTAACCCAAAATAACGCTTGAAATGTTCAAATTAATTGCCATATCAAAGCTTTTCATTTCGCATTTTCAGAAATGGATGTTCAAAGTTTGAGCAATAAATTCTCCCCATTCTTTCAATAAAAAATCTAGACTTCAAGCATTCCTCACATGGGAAATGAGTATAGAATACGTTTAAGCAAGAAATTCAACCATTGAGATGTCCAAGCAGTTTGATTAATCTAAACATCCAAGAATACATTTTGCATCGAAGAGAGAGAAAGTATAAATAAAGAGAAATTGGGTATGTCCATTAGATTTGATGCTTGATCTTTGATCAATAGCTCAAATAAAACATCATGAAGTGAATTGATGCCTATAAATAGTGACCATACAAATAGAAGATGGAGCACTTTGATTTTTCCATGTCTCTGGGTGAACAAGAAGAGATGTCTAATCGCGTCCATGAAATCGTGATCCTACATCTTAGATTGCATGGAGGCACTTCGAATTGTGACCATTATAACCCCTCAGATCAATGGTCAAGATTTGTCTTGTAAGAAGACAAATCAATGCCCATTGAGAGACTACCGCATACTCACTCCATTTAAGTGAAAATAGAGGGTGGTGATTAAATTGCCTTTCTTTGAGCTGATCAGACGCTTCTAATGTTGCCACGTTACTTGCATAAAAAGAAAAATAATCCCTTATTAAAAATATGAATGGGATATGATGGGCATAAAAGGGCTAACAATCTTAACAGTAAGGGAACTTAACATTGGGATAATATTGGCCCATTAGGGGAACTTAACAGTAATGATGGTGAACGAGACCCATCTCCATCAACTCAGGTGACATTGACAGCATGAGTTCAGCCCGACCGACGTGCGAAGGCGAAGGAGCCACACTTTCGCTGCATTGCTTGACTCTTCGGGATCTCATCAATCTTTGGGTCAACATCGGGCCGAATTCATCCTATCTTCCCGTCCTTTTCTTTGTTAATTTCCTTCTCTAGAATTTACATGCCCTATGTGTTTTAGTGGGCCCATTTATCCCCTCATCTCTCTCTTTTCATTTTCCCCTTCTTAGGGTTCATTGGGCCTTCCTTTAGGGCCCAAATGAGCCTTAAAACTCATGTGTATGTCTTTATTTTTGGGGCCATTTTTGGATTTGGGCCTCAAGTGGGCTTCCCCTTTGCTTAGGCCCATTATGGACCTCTATAAGGGAGGGAGGACCCCCCTAAAACCCTTAAGCGCCGAAATTAGAGAATGAACTGTCATTTATTTCATTATTTTCTTAGTTTATAAAGAATAGGAGAGAGAGAGGAGAGTGAGGAGACAAAGAGGCGAGGGAGAAGAGGAGGAAGAGACAAAGAGGGATCGAGAGTAATAGAGAGAGAGACCGGCGGCAGGCAATCACCCACCGCCTCCTCTATCAATCGGACGCAGACAAAGTGAAATCCGCGAGGTCTTTGAAAACACATGGATACGTGTCAAAAAATTTACCAAACTCACCAAATTTAAAGATTAATCACGAATTATATAGTACATAGGTGAATAATGGTCAAATCCGCAGAGAATTAAGGTATTTTTGAGGTATTCTTTGAAATTTGATCAAATCAGGCAATGAATTGAGGTGATTAATTAGGGATTTTGATAGATTTGGAAAGAGAACTCAAAGACAAATCCACATAATCAAAAATCACTCGATTTGGATCAAGATTCGCGGAGAAATCAAAGAGCGAATTAGGTAGAAATTTCTGAATGCTAATAGAGATAAATTTGAAATAAAATCTAAAATTAACCTAATCTACGATTATAAATTATAATATAAAAATACATGATGAAAGATTAGGAGGAAAGCACATAATCTAACCTAAGATAGTGTTTGAAATGACCTAATTGATTGCCGGATCAAAGGCTTTTCATTTCGCGCTTTCGAGGACGATTGTCTTGATTCAAGAAGCAAATTCTCCCTATTCTTTCAACCAAATCTCACTTTCAACCACTCCTTGAACATGAAAATGAGTCTAGAAGAAGAAGAAAGTGAGAGATTCAAGGATGGTGGTGTTTAGACAGTTCAATTACTAAAAAAACATCCAAGAATGATTTACATCGTCGAAGAATATCTTAATTTATAGGGAGAATTGGGTATAATTGTTACATCGGCATTTAATCTTTGATCAAGAGCTCTAATGAAACACATATATGTGGATCGTTAAGCTTAAATCACGTCTGTTGGATCGGAGATAGACCGCTGAGATTTCATCACATCACGCGTGAAGAAGATACGAGTGAAACGCTTGTCGTCTGATCTTGATCTAACACTTAGATGCGTTTTGTCGGTTTTAATCTAAGCTATTATAACTTCTTAGATGAATGGCTGAGATTAAATCATTTTAAAGCGATTTTCTGAAAAACCAAAGTGCGCCACGTGCCCTCTCACTTAAGTGACGATTGACGATCACAATTAATTCGCACTATCAAATGCTCCACATGACGCCATGTCACCTACGCAAATAAAAACAGAAACATAGTCTCACACGAAAAAAATAAAAGAGAATTAACGAGTGTATAAGGTATGTGTACATAATGAGATAGCGAAAATCTTGAAAAGGGTGCTATCTCATTCATTATTCATACTCACAGGTGCGCACACTTGCGGATACACGCACACACGTGCACTCACACACGCGTACACATGTACATGTGTGACACATGACGTTCTCATATGCCAGCACGTGGTGCCGTTGTTTTGTCCACACCACGTCAGCTGCCACATCAGCATGCAATAAAATTTTTTTATTCATTATAATTCAAAATAAATTGAATTAAATTTATAAAAAAATCAGAAAAATTCTTTAAAAAATCCCTAAAAATTAGAAAATTAATAAATTTTAAATTAATCCAAATTAATCCAAATTTATCTTGTTTGATCAGAAATTAAATAGTCTATCATTTAAAAACTCAAAATTTAATAATAACAATAGAATAAATTTTTATTTCAAAAATATACTCATTTATCTTAGAAATTAAAACTTAGAAAAATAATTGAGTATATAAAAAATATATTATATAAAAACTCAAAAATAGATAGAAATAATCTACTCTAAAATATATTATATAAAAATTAATGGCTACCCGATCTGAAACAGATCGGGTCTTTGCTCATTTATGTCCTTGATTAGGGTTCTCCAGTTCCGGTGTCGATATCAGTTTTTGTGAGAGCCTAAACCTATACCTAAATTCGGTTTGGTATTGGTGACGGTATTTTTCGGTGTCGGTTCTGTTAACGGTTACTTTTTGGTGATTTGTCATTTTAACTGAAAATAAATTGTATAAGTTTTTTATGACTCTATAATACGTAAATATATAAATATATGTTTCACAAACAAATGATAATAGATTAACACTTCTCAACAACAAATATATAATACATCAAGAATTTAAAATAAAATCCTAAATATATAAATTTCAACTTTTAAAAATATTTAAAGAAATAATATAAACAATTTAGTTTTAGATAATCATCTCTCAAAAGTTTAAGGAATCTGCTATCCGGCAACCTTGGTTGCCTTGAAGAAATCTGGGGCAACCAAAGGTTTGGGAAAAATTCATTTCCTGCCTGGGCATCCAATTAAACGGGAACCCGCTCTCTCTCTCTCTCTCTCTCTCTCTCTCTCTCTCTCTCTCTCTCTCTCTTCCATCGCCCAGCCCGGTCGAAGCCTCCGTATCGCGCCAGGCTCCCGCCGAGGCCACCGCCCCGGCCGCCTCCCGCTGCCACAGCCAAATCTCTCTCTCTGTCTCTCTCTTCCATTCCAGCCGGCTCGGTGAAATCCTTTGTGGACTCTGCGAAGGGGGCAAAATTCAGCTTGGCGAAATCCTCTCGCGAAAATGCAGGAATGGAGAGGAGAGGTGAGTATCTTGTTCATATATCTTGATGCACGAAATGCAGGAATCGTTAAATTTAGTTTTTCCCAGCACAAATTTGTTCTGCATAATCGCTTGATTATTTACGAATCCTCTCTTTACTTTGTCTTCGTCAACTCTTGTTTTTCTATTGACCACTGCTGGCATCTTGGACGCGGACCTTGAATCCACTTTTGCACCATCTTTTCTAATTTTTATGTCCACCACCCTCCTCCGCAAACCGTACCGAGATTCTGAGAAAGAAGTATCTGGAGAAAAACCATGTGATTTCATGAAAATACAATGGCAATCTATGTTTTTTAGTTGCACCTCAATCTCCTAGTACTCTATAATTCAGGGAAAAAGTGTGTGAATGAGAGAGAGAGAGAAAGAGAGGTTCCACCTGTCGTTCGCAAACTGTGACTTTCAAGAACTAGCATGAGTAAGGCAAAGAACTCATCTTCATAGTCCAATATTTTATCAAAGACCTCCTCAGTGCAAAAACCTGCGGGGTCAACCAATTTCATATCTACGAAAATATCAAGATCCTTCTCAATAAATTTTTCCAAGATTCAGGACTATTGTTTGCCTATCTCAATGATGGGATCGAATGCCGATATTGGGGCAGGTATTGCTATCGGATACAGTCAATGGGTCAAGTGGTATTGGGATATATCCATCTTGGATATAGGATATCTGATAGAGTGGGCTGTCATCTGTCATTGACGTCCCATCTCGCTATCGCATCCACTTACATCCAAGTCATTCGAATGCTGATAATGAGTATCAGAGGTGGATATTTCAGATATGGATATCAGATATCCAATATCCACATCCGACATCAAAAACATTTTTTTCATAAGTTTTTAAGTTTTTTTGAATGGGATGGATGTTGATAGAAATAGTTTGGTAGATAGAGGCACCAATAGATGGATGGATGGGAATTGCAGATTCAATGGACAAGTAGAAATGCTTTAATTGTTAAATTGAAAAAAGGGATGGATGAATTGGAATTTCAGATGGATAAATAAATTAGCTGATTTAGATTGAGGGAGAGTTGGATGTATAAGTTGAACATAGAGGTTTGAATCATAGGTAGAGAGAGATCAATGGATGGACGTATAAGTGGATGATAGATTTTAATCGATAGATATAGAGATACAACTTATGGGTGAATGAATGATTACTTTTGTCTGATGGATTAAGGTGGAGACAGTTGAATGGATGGATAAACAGGTTGATAGATTACGATTAATGGAATGAGAGAGATATGTAACTAGATAGACCATGAATGATGGGTAGAAAGAGATGGACAAGAAATAGAATGGGAGACAAATGTAAATAGATAGACCAAGACTGATGGGAAGAAAGAGATGGTTAAATAAATAGATAGCTTTTGATTGAAAGATTTGACTTCGCCAAATCAGTAAATTTAGACTCAAAGAGTGATGGATGTCCACATATGTATAGATATAAAGAGAGAGAAATGGATGGATGAGTAAACATACGGATAGAAACATAGAGAAGCATTTAGATAATTAGGTAGATTTGAGAGAGAGACACTGGCCAATAGAATGTTGCATGACGGGGGTGTAATCCATATCTTCATGTATGGTTGCTTTCATGCCTACGACTGGTGGGGTCACTCCGGCAAAGGCCTCCGCCGCCGCCACCGTTCCGGCCACTTAATCGCCATCTTAATCAGGCGGGTCAGGAGATTGATTTAGATTTCCGTTAGAAATTATAGTATTCCATAAAAGACTGGGGAGATGTCACTTTTTTGGTTCAGAAATTTGGGTCCTCGGAGAGGAGATTGAGTTGGCAATTGATGCCATGGAATAGGCCTTTGCTTTTGTGACTGGCTCACTGGAAGAAGATGGATCTTCACTTTTTTCTTTTTTCCCTCCCTCAGGACCCCTTCCCTGGACGATTGACAGAGAGAGAGAGAGATTTAGAGAGAGAGAGAGAGAGCCTTTCTGGGTTTTTACAGCATTGCTCCCAGCCTTTCTGGGGACGTCTCTTCCCTCTATCTTCTGAGCTGAAGAACAGAAAGACTTTCAGTCCTTTTTACCCATTTAATTTCTTCGACGAATGACATTAAAAGCTGAAGAATGGATGCTTCACGAATAAAAATACAGGATGAAACGCGATCATTCTTTTCGCCGATTGAGGTGGATATTTCAGATATGGATATCAGATATCCAATATCCACATCCAATATCAAAAAAACATTTTTCATTTTTTTAAGTTTTTAAATTTTGGATACCATCATCTGATATCTGCTCTGATATTGATATCCACTGATATCTGTCATTGGCTCCGTCATCTGGGCCAGCATCCATTTTCGACATCCCTCATCCAATGCTTTGATATTGATATCCACTGATATCTGTCATTGGCCCCGTCATCTGGGCCAGCATCCATTATCGACATCCCTCATCCAATATCTGCTCTGATATTGATATCCACTGATATCTGTCATTGGCCCCGTCATCTGGGCCAGCATCCATTATCGTTATCCCTAATCCAATGCTCTGATATCAGATATTGGCAGTCCTGATATCGGATATCAGGACTGATATCGTTGGGCAATCACAATTCAGGAACCTACTGAAACACGTACACTTAGAAATATCGTCTCTCGTATTCGTGCACCTAGAAGCTCATGCTAAATAAAGCATATGGAATTAGGATGATGACGAAAGAGGCATGTCTCAGAGTAAAACTCAATATGCCTATAACTCTCCAATATTCAAAGGGATCCGTATAATTGATCCTACTACTGTGATATTTCACTATGATTTGGTGCTCTTTACCTCGAAGCATTAATATGTTTTGAGAAGTTGTTAAATTGTTTTTGAAAGTTCCAAGTGCTTATGTTTATACGTAGGAACCAATGTTGGTTACCAATAGCTCCTTGAATGAAGATGTTGACTGCGCTAGCAAGGGAGTAGAAGCTAGTCCTGATTTCGAATCGACAATTGCTGATGATTGTCCATCCTTATCTACTGTAGAAATTCAGAGAGTAGCTATTGGATCTTTTTTTGAAACACTCCAGGAAGCACGTGATAAGTGTACCCAGTACGCCAAGTGCCCCCTTGGTCAGAAGAGTTCCAAGAACTTGAAATTCACTAGGTTTCTTTATTTTCGCGGTGGTCAGGCATCGGTGAAGCAGTCCTCAGTACCCACCGAGTTCCAAAGAGAGAAGAGGACAACGAAATGCCAGTGTCCATTCGTAATTAAGCTGCGATTAAATCAAGCCTCGAGCTTCTATGAAGTCTACCAAATGAATGATCAGCACAATCACGATCTTTTTACTGAAGTTGAATTGGCCCAAAAGCCACAAAATCGCTTTATTCCGGAGAAAGTCAAAATAAAGATGTCGGAGTTAAATGAACTTGGCGTGCTCAACTCGTCCCAAATAAAGACATTGGTAGAGCAAGAGCATTTCAGAGATGTGCCTGTTACATGGACAGTACGAGACGTCCAGAATTTATTACAAAAAGCTTCCAATAGAGCGCACGAGACTAATGAGTTTGTCAAACTACTGAAAGAGAAGTGTAATGAAGGTTGGTCATTCAATTTCCAATTGAATGATGACACCCTTCGCTTGGAGAGAGTTTTATGGATTTCAGCTAACGGCAAAGACAAGTATCGACATTTCAATGATGTTTTACAAATCGATGCTACATACAAGACGAACTGATGCAGGACGCGGTGGCGAAAAGCCCTCGTGCCTGATCAATGGAACTGAGGATGACTAAGGATAGCCGGTCAAAACTAATCTACGAGTAGGCGAGTCCTAGACCCTAAGTAAGAGTCCAACCCTAAACCTAAGTACAGGCAGGCGTGCCGATCAGCGGAGTCGACTCCGGGTGACCCGGGGAAACTCGCGATGATGGGTAGGGTGAGATCCTCTCGATCCACGTCCGGAGGCGTGGAAGTCGCTCGTCGTGGAGTAGCCGGGAGGCTGCAGCCCACGCTCGGTGTCGGACCTGACGTACGCGTCAGAAGTCTCGAACCTATAGTCGTACTATCCAATCTACGTCGTCCGACGGCGGTGGAGACGAGCAAAGGGAAATGCTTCGAAAGGTAATTAGACTTTAAAATGAGGGGAGGAGCTAACCTGCAGGGCGCGAACCCGGTCGGTCGTGGTAGGGGGAGGCGTTTTGCACGCCCCACGGACAGTCGATAGAAGGTGATCGAGTCGGTGACGTCTGTGGCGCGGAGAGGCCGGGGAGGAGTAGTGGGCATGGTCGGTCGAGATGTGGGCAGTCGATCGAACACGGCACTGACGTCAGCCGAGAGAGTGCAGATGCTCAGGCACCCGTGAGTAACGAATTAAACCCAACAGGGGACTGCGCATCTACCACGAGCAAGGTCAAAGATGGGAGCGTCACGGTCAACGCGAGCAGGGCAGGTCTTGACGACTAAGCATAACGGTCAACTTCAGGTCTCGCGTGCAGCAGTTGACCGGGCGGTCACATGCGGAGTAACTCGGGTAGATGTCGCGGGTGCGCCGTGGGCGAGGGGAGAGTGGAAGTTCGCCCTTCTGGGGAAAAGGAAGTGGCACCGCCGGCGTGTGCACTTCCGGTTCTGGGCGGTCACAATCAGACGAGGGCATCGGCTACCGAGAAGATGGGGGGCCGTTCGCAGCATGGATACAAGATGGACGGGACGGGAAGTCGTGGAAGGTGTCGCTCGGAAGGTAGGAACCTTGCGAGGAGAGAGAATGGAGGGGGATGGTGGCGGTTCGAGAAGGTGACAGACGGAGGGGTCAAGCGCGTACCTCGCCGGGTAGAACGGGGTGGGATGGCGTTCGTAGTAGTCCACGAATTGGGCAGCGATTTCCGAACGCAATAGAGGGATGGGGGAATTTGTCTAGCATGGTAGTTCAACAGGGGGAGAACAAGGGCGTGGATGCACTGGTCCAGGGATGGAAATTGATGACCAACGAACGGTCGTGCCGAAACGTCGGTGACGGGACAGGGGTAGAGCGTGGGGAAGGTGGTTGGAGAAGGCGGTCGGGCGGAAAATAGTTCGCGGAATGTCGTCAGACCGGAAATTCCGGATCGGAGAGGAGGTCGTCGTCCGGCGGCAGGGCGAGGAAATGGGGTGGAGATGGTCGTTGGGCGAGGCCGGGTAGGTAAGCACGGGATTTTGGGGTAGAAGGGCGACGGAATTGAAGTCGGGAGGAAATTCGGTGGCTGATTTCCAGAAATTCGTTGAGTTCGGAAATCAGACTCTGACGAAATTGAACTCGAGGAGGGAGTGGGTGAAACGGGGGAAGTGGGTGCGGCAGTTACGGGAGGGGAATCGGCTGGGTGGTGAGGAGAGAATGTGCGGGACGAAGGAAGGAGGATGCCTGAAAAACCGACTCGGCAAGGGGCGACGGGAAAATTGACGGCAATGATTCACGTCGGGATTTGGGTGAGCGGAAGATTGAATCTCGTGGGTGGGGAAAGGGAAATTCAAATGGCGTTCGAGCGGGGAGGAGGAGTGAGGTTTGATTCCGTCTCGGAAATGGGAATTTGGGGAGACGCGAGAGGGAGTGGATCGCGATGCGAGGGAGGAAATCGGTGAGGAGTTGGATGTGGGGCATTCGAATGCGGTGGGTGAAGCGGGTTCGGGAGAGAGAGTGGCGACTGAATTGCGGAAGATGGGAGAAAGGAGGGCTGGGAGACGGATCGGGCAGGGGTGGTGATAGGGAAGTTCGTCGCTGGATGAGGGGTGAGAGGAAGCGCCGGGAGAGAAAATCGCCAGAGGGGAAGTCCGATGGCGCGACGGGGAGGAATTCTGGGACGACGGGGAATGGCCGGTGAGGTCGCGAGGTGAGGACGGAGAAAGGGGGGATTCGGAAGTGCGGAAGCAGGAGAGGATTCAGGAATGGTGGGGCAGGAGAGTGGGATGGTTTCGGCGGAGGAAATCTGGAGGTTCCCCGGGGAAGGCCTGTTGGGGAAGACGGGAAGTTCGTGGAGGGGCTGCAGCGGTGCGACGCGGGTGGTGGGGCAGCAGAGAGATTCAGGGAAGAGGATGACCGGAGAAGGTGGAGGTGGAGGTGGAGATGGAGATGGAGACGATGGCGGTGCGGTGGTCCGGAGGCGGCGGCGACGGCGGCGGCCTGAGGCAGCGGCGGCGGCGGCGGCTTGAGGACGACGGCGGTGGCGGCGGCTTGAGGACGGCGGCAGCGCGATGAGAGTGGAGAGGAACCGTGGCCGGGGCAAGGAGTGGCGGCGGTCGTCGCGGCGGCGACGGAGGCGTGCGGCGGGCGGCGCGGTGCTGGACTCCTTCCCCGGCCTTCCTTGAGCAGCCACTTGAGAGGGAGATCACTCCTTTCTTTCTTCAAATGACGGCTAGGGTTTGTGGGGGGGTCCCTTCCCCTCTTATAGAGCCCATAATGGGCCGAGAGGGGAAAGGGCCCACTTGAGGCCCACAACCCAAAACCCAAAATACTCATAGAAAACAAAGGTTCACAAAAGAAAGGGCTTCACGAATGGGATCCCGGAAAGGGAAGAACCCACCCGAAAGCCTAAAAGGAAGAGGAAAATAAGGGAGGACCCGCTTAAACACGTGCGGGTCAAAAAGTTCATAATAAAGAAATAAAGAAATAAAGATAAGCGGATAGATCCGCGCGCGCAAAAGGGCTCCTCCGGCGCCGTGGTATCGTGTCTTGGTGGCGACGGGGGTCGTACGCCACCACGAACCGTTTTGCCATGATCTGTTCACAGTGATCAACAACCATGGTTTAACGGTAATGATGGCTGGTTCTTTGCTGTCCAACGAACAATTTGAATCCTATTGTTGGGCTCTTCAAGAATTTTGAACTTATACGAATGTTAATCCCATCGTCGTGTTTACAGATGGCGATCTAGAATTGGCCCGAGCCATTAAGGACACTTGGCCCACTATAGTCCATCTACTGTGTCGATTCCACATTTCTCAGAATATCACTCGCGCTCTAGCTGGCTCTTTGAGGGCCAGTCTCTGCGAATTTACAAACGACTTCTCGCGGGTTGGCTCCATTGAAGATGTTGCTGAATTTGAGATGGAATTTTCAACATAAAAGTCAAAATGGCAAGCAGCAGAATCCTATCTTCGAGTTCTCGAGGAAAAGAAGACACAGTGGGCATTTGCTTACACACACAACTACTTTGTGGTGGGTGTTTCCTCTACGCAACAGCAGGAGATGGTCAATTGTCAGATCAAATCTGCTTTAATGTCGAATTCGTCTCTCTCACGCATTATTGATGGTTTTGATGCTGTCGAAGGACGATCACGAGATAAGTTATCCCAAGCTAGTCTTTTCACCAAGTTTGCCGTAACAACAATGGATCCCCTAATAACTGATGCTCTTCAAATACTCACACATTATGCCCATGGACTTCTCAGAGCTGAATCAGGATTGTCGCTTTCATATACATGTGTCGCAGATCAATCCAACAACCAGGGATATTTTTGAATTAGTCACAAAGACAACCCACACAAATTTCGTGTTGTGAGGATATCCCTTGGCTCAGTTGAGCAAAGTACATGCTCCTGTAGGAAGCAGATATGGCATGGTATTATATGCAGACACATGTTGTGTTGTTTTCATCACAATAACATACTTTCATGCCATGTATCAATGTTTAATGAGCGCTGGAGAAAGGACTTTGAAACTTTGGGTATCCAGTCTGTTGTCATTGATACTGCGTTGGCTACGCGACCCAAATCCTATGTCGGGGGTACCCAAAGATTGAGTGAAGATCAGCGTCTATCTGAACTAACTTCTCTGACAAGGCCTATATTACACCATTCAATTGGATCTGAGAGCACATTTCAGCTATACAAGGCTTCTATGATCGTGGGAGAAACTATCGAAAGGAACCTACAGACATCGCAACATTTTGCGTCTGATTTAGAGGAAGATATTGTTAGAAATCCATCAAAAACTCGTTGCAAAGGACGGCCCAAAATAGGGCAGAAGCGCTACGCAAGCATGACAGAGACATTGCAAAGTAAAGCGAAGAAGCCGAGGGGTGTCAATTGCTCCACCTGCGGGCAGCAAGGGCATAACGCCAGAACTTGTAAAACTGCCTCCCCATCGGGCATCGAGGTATGCACAATACATTCCTATCATGGGACCCATTTTGTTTTTTCTCAATTAATTCTCCCATTAAATGAATTTTTGGTTTGTTTCAGATTGCAACGTGATGCCCTCGTGGTTGGAGATCCATGAGATTTCCATTGCTGTATTAAGCAGTGCGTTGAATTTATCCATGTGAAATCTTTAATTATTTCTTGAATTGAGGATTTTATTTCGATCTATCATCTTTCGTAGGGGTGCCCATTGATAAGGTGGCATTGGTCGATCAGTAAGTTCGGAATTATTTTGGGAGAAAATTACTCGAGCTGACCCTAAATGAACTCTTCAGCTTCCGGTTCATGTAGGCTGAAGGCTGCCAATGACTTCTGCCAATGACTTCTGAAGCAGATTTCAACCACGCTGGGAGGAAATTACTTCTGAAGGCTGCCAATGACTTCTGCCAATGACTTCTGAAGCAGATTTCAAGCGCCGACGGGAAGATTCCAAATATCTTGGAAGAAGGTGGGGAGGCGGCGGCTGAGGCGGAGGAGGTGGCGGAGGCGGCGGCTGAGGCGGAGGAGGTGGCGGAGGTGGAGGCTGAGGCAGAGGCCACTTCTTCTACTTCCCCGGAGGTGGGGGCGGATGCGGGAGCCGAGAGGGGGAGGCAAAGGCGTCGATTTCTTTTTTTCTTTTTTTTGACGTTTGGATGGCTGAAAAACTTATTATTATTGAAAAACTTATTAAATTGTGCAAATTCTCCGGCAAACTCAGAGGCCGCCCGCATGTTCAGTGAGAACAAGCGAGAGTATAATCGTAGAGTGCGGGAGATTGTTGAGCAGAAAACAAGCGAGAGTATATCTATTTAGTATCATTTCACTTCTGAAGAAAACTGTTGTATCTTTGTCTCGGTCTTCATCAAAATGAGAAAAAAGAAACGCCGAATGGCATTTGATACACTTCAAAATCATCAACATCATTAGTTGGACGACGTACATCAACATCATTCCTGAGAAACAGATTAACGAGCAAGGTGAATTACATTAGGAAACAGATTTGCCAGAGGACTGGTCCTGGACTTGGACGGCGTACTGCAGTTTCCAGAGCACGTCGTCGATCAGCGGCCGACTGCTGAGATCGTCCGACGTGCAGCCGAGTGCCTGCTCAGCTGCCATCTTCATAGAGTCAACCGAAAAGGTGCCAATGATAGTGGGGTCCGCTACCTCGTTGAGCGACGACCCTCCTTCTTCTTCTAGGGCCTTCTCTAGCTCCCACGTGTCTGAAAGTGAGGATCCCTCTGATAATCGACAGTCAACACCTGGACGTACTTACCCGGGGATTAAGATGTTTGATCCATATGCAAGCTTCTGCTGCTGTAGTGTTTTGCTGCTGCAGCCGGAGCTTAACTAACTCCTGCATAAGAACAAAAAACATTCTTAGTGACTTTCGTATCTGGTTGACCTGTTTTAGTAGATGCAACATCAAAAAAATTTATAACAGTATTACAATATATTGAGTTTAACTCTCACAGATACCAGAAGTAAAGAATACCGGATCAATATTTTTAGGACTCTGCTGATATAAATAGAGAACCAGTTAGACTAAATTTTGATTGACCATTTCTTGAACTGATTTTACAATATACTGAGACTAAATATTGAGCCTCAGTGACCATTTCTTGAACTGATTTTCCTTCTGTGCATCATTGGCATAAAAAAAATAACTTCATATCAAATAAAAAATTATTAACCCAACTTATAAGAAGGTAAAGAAGAAATCAATGCCAGAATTTTCTCAATAAAGTTGTCAGCGCCCCAAACATTAATTTTCATCACGACAAAGAACATGTGAGACTCTAAATTAACATTTTAAAGTGGGATTGATCTGTTACCTGAAACCTAAATATAATTCCTATTTCTAGTCCTAAAAGGGACCTGTTGGATCCTCGGGTTCACAAACCCTATTTCACCACTTTCTATCTGTGCCAGAGAATGAGAACATTGGGGTTCTAGAAAATCACCGCACAAATTTTAAGAATAATCCAAACTGTACGATTTTTAAAAGTAGAAATCCACAATTTTGTGAATAGAAATCAGGAAGAATCCAATTTCGAAAGTTTAATAATCTCACGTAGGTGTTGAGCTGTCGCACGAAGCTGGAGAAGTTTCTGTGTTTGAAATACTAGGGTAGAAGCAGACTCCAGGAGACCATCGCGTCGGTGGAGGGATCGTCGACCATGTCGTAGCATTTGCTTAGGAACAGAGGGAGTAGTGGGTAATCGAGCACGGCGGCCGCCAGTGGCGCGGAAGGCGCAGGGACGAGGGAGAAATTCGAGGAGGTTGATTCTCCTTTCGCCATTCAGCAACATCAAAGCATTTGACTTCTAACGCAGCTTTTTTCTTTGCCAGATCCTCGCCAGATGTGGATCGGAGGTAGGGGCGGATGCGGGAGCCGGGAGGCCTCGATTTCTTTTTTCTTGTTTTTTTTGGCGTTTCGATGGCTCATGGCTTAAAAACCGGTTGCCCCAGATTCCTTTGGGGCAACCGGTTGCCCGCGTAGCAGAGTCCAAAGTTTAAATAGAAAAATTATCTCTCTCTCTCTATCTTTCTCTCTCCGCCCTCTCTCTCTCTCTCTCTCTCTCTCTCTCTCTCCCTCCATCTATCTCTCTCTGCCTCCATCTCTCACTCTCTCTCCCTCCCTCTCTCTCTATCTATCTCTCTCCCTCTCTCCCGCCCTCCCTCCCCTCCCTCCCTCTCTCTCCCACCCTCCCTCCCTCCCTTCCTCGCTCTCTCTCTCCCGCCCACCCTCCCCTCTCTCTCTCTCTCTCTCTCTCTCCCTCCCTCCCTCTCTCCCGCCCTCCCTTGCTCTCTCTCCCGCCCGCCCACCCTCGCTCCCTCCCTCTCTCACGCCCTCCCCCTCCCTCTCTCACGCCCTCCCCCTCTCCCTCCCTCCCTCTCTCTCTCTCCAGCCCTCCCTCCCTCCCTCCCTCTCTCTCTCTCCAGCCCTCCCTCCCTCCCTCCCTCTCTCTCTCGCCCACCCTCCCTCCCTCGTTCTCGATCTCCCGCCCTCCCTCCCTCCCTCCCCTCCCTCCCTCCCTCACTCCCTCTCTCTCTCCTCTCCCTCTCTCCCTCTCTCCCGCCCGCTCTCTCTCCCGCTCTGCCCTCTCTCCCTCCCTCTCTCTCTCTCTCTCTCTCTCTCCCCCTCCCTCCCTCTCTCCCGCCCCTCCCCCTCTCTCTCTCCTGCCATCCCCCTCTCTCCCTCCCGCTCTCCCTCCCACCCTCTCTCTCTCTCTCCCGCCCTCCTTCTCTCTCTCTCCCGCCCTACCTCTCTCTCTCTCTCTCCTGCTCTCCCTCCCTCGCTACGTCCCTCGGGAGGGAGAGAGGGAGGGAGAGAGAGAGGGAGGGAGGGAGGGAGGGAGGGAGAGAGAGAGGGAGGGAGGGAGGGAGGGAGGAAGTGAAGTCTCGACTCTCCACTCTCGAGTTTCCTTTTATGGGTCAATTTTTGGCTTTCTACTGTTTCCAACTCCTAATACAATTACTACTGTAACCTATATTTATATTCTAAAACATAGGTTTAATATAATTAGAAGGGAAATTGACATAGTAATGTATACGGAGGGATAAAGTCAGAAGAAAAATAAGCTTCGCCAGACACCAATTCTCTTATGTAATATATAGATGCATAATTATCCCCAAAATAGTGTATTTTGAGATTATAACTAAAAATTATATTAAATGATAGATATGCACTCAAAGTATGATAACATGCATAAAAATATAATGTTTTATGCCTTAATTTGCATTAATAATCGTATAATTGAAGATCGCCACTTACCGTTGCTTTCGCCAAAACCCTTGTGGAAGCTTCCGAACTTCGCCACCCGCTTGAGGAACCACACGTGAAGATCCAAAGACCCTCGCCACTGTTATTCCTAGTGGGCTTGCACCGTCACGCTGGTCGCTGCTCCACACTCCCCTAGCACCGCTGCCATCAGTGGTGCCTGGGGTCTTTTTCCTTTGGTTTATCCTCCCCTTCTCCTTTGAGTGTTGGACGACGCAGCCGCCGCCCTCTCCACTTGGGAACGACCTGTCGCCGCCCTCTCTAATTGTCTTCACCATTGTTGCTTTAGAATTGTCGCCCTTTTTCCCCTGTCAGCAACGGCTGGACTATCAACAACGCGTAGGAACAACTTCTCGTCAAACTGCTGCCCAAACTCGCCCCGGGCGATTGTGCCGCGCCCACACGCCTCGCGCCAGCAAGCCATCCCTGTCGAGTGCACATCGAATGCTGCTACTTCATCGCACCTCGCACGCAATACAGGCGCCCACCCGCATCCGCCGCGCGCACGTTTGGTCTCCTCACGCAATGTGTGCTGCCGTCTTCTCACCGAACTGCTGACCAGCCTTGCCTTGGGCGACTGTGCCGGTCCACGTCACTTGCATGCCCCGGATCATCAGGCCACCCAGCCGTGTGCGCACTGAACATCGCGACTTCGCCATGCCTCACAAGTGCTACAAGTGCCCGCCTGCGCCTGCCGCGCGTACGCTCGGTCTCCTCACGTGTGTGCTGTCGGCACCCTTTGTCACTACCGCGCACGCGTGCCACTCCATGCCAATCCGTGCGCATGCACGTTGCCTGACGCCTTACAACCCACTGTGCCGCGAGCTTGCCTATGCTGGCGGCGCCTACCTCGTGCTGTCAACGATCCTACCCGTCGTTACTTCTCTACTTTTAAGTCAATTCCTCTACTTTAAGGTTTTCTTAGATCCCTCTACTTTTAAGTCAATTACTTCTCAAAGTTTTCCTTTTCCTCATTACCACCGCAATCGGACAAACTTAGGCAGGTTAGACGATTGATAAGATCGTGATTTTGACTAACGTCAGATCCGACATTGAGTGTGGGCTGCAACCTCGGGCTAACCCACAACGATCATTCCAACGCCTTCGGATGTGGACCGAGAGGAGTTGACAGTGGCGAGGAGCCTTCAAGAAGAGAGAGAAATGAAGAGCAAAGGAGGGATAAAGAGAGAACAAGAGAGAGAGAGAGATAGCAGAAAAGACTGAGGTAGAGAAAGAAGAGATAGGTAGAGGAATCAGAAGAAGAAAGATAAGAATCGTGAGGGAGAAAAATAAGAGAGGAAAAGAGATCACATGTGTGAAATCAGAAAAGATAGAGCGTGAGAGAAGGCAATAGTATGGAACTGAAAACAAGATAGAGGAAGAGAGAGCATGAGGAATGTGGATATGTGGGAGAGTGAGTCATGATAAGAACATAAAAAGTAACTATAAACACCCACCAAAATGCTCTTATTTAATTCTATTAAACTTTTAAATAGACCTTGATATTTAATTCCATCAAACATCTAGTAACTTGATATTTGTGGAGTATAAGTGCATCAAAAAGGACTTCTCTACATAACTTTTGCCTCATTTATTTCAGGAACCCATAATCAAGAGAAAGGGAAGCAAGACCCTCCAACTTTAGTGTTTAAAATGCTTAATGGACTGTCCAAGACATTCAAATTGGAGCCCAGTGAAGAGTAACCCTCACCTCTCTCTTTGCATGGGTTCTCGGGGTCCCGGGCGCTCGTTTTTCTAGGGTTTCTTGTTTTTTTCAAACCTTTGTTCTCCCTACCTTTTTTCCCCTCTAACTCACTTCCGCTCTTGCTCTCTTTCGTTTTCGGATTTCCATCGCGATTTGTTCCTTCGCTGCTATCTTTTGCTCGTGTTCTTCCCTGATATCTTTTGCTCTGAACCTCCCGCTCTTCCTCTTCCCATCTTTTGCTCGATTCCTCTCGTCCTTTTCTCATTCTTCCCCGCCTTTGACTCTCTCCTACGACCTCACATTCTCTCCTTTCCTCCCTCTTGCAGTCCTCTTTCTCTTGCGTATAACATCGCATTTTTCCTTTGTCTTCCTCTTGCTTCCTTGCTTCTCTTTCGCTCTCTCTCTCCTTCGTTCTCGCTCTCTATCTCTCGGCGATTTCTCACTCTCCCATTCCTCTTCTTCCCTAATCTCACTCCCTCTCTCTCTAATTCATTTCTCGCGTCACAACTTCTCTCTCTCGTTCACTTTTTTACCGCTTTCCCGCATTCTTGGCTTTCGTCTGTTACGTTTTTCTCTTTCTCTTTCTCTTCCACCAGCGATACTGTCGCCGACAACAATCTCTTCCTTCTCCTGCCGCGATCTCACACTTGCGCACCCACTCTTCTCTTCTCTCGTTCTCCCCAAAATTTTCACTCCCTCTTCTCACGCTCGTCTTCTCTCCCTTTCTAAATTTCTCTACTTCATCTTTCGTCACCCTCTTTCCTGACTTTTCTCTCTCCCTGGAGCTCTCTCGCTCTGTCAAGTTATGTTTCCAATTCGCTCCTTCTTCCCTTTCCCCTTTCTTCCTTTCTAATTTTTCCTTATACGTCTTTTCTTCTTCACGTCCTCTTTCTAAATCAATTTTCCTGTTTTCTTATGCGAACTCTTTATCGCTCTTCGAAATCCTTTCTCCTCCTCTCTTGACTTCCACTTGTCATCTCCAGTATCCCCTCTCTTGTTAGTCTATTCCTTCAATCTCTCCTCTCCCTCTTTAATTCCCTTCCGCTGCACCGCATCTCCTCTCCCTCTCTCTCTCTCTCTCTCTCTCTCTTCTCTCGCAATCTCGCTTTCTCTCTCTTCCTCGTTCAATAGCTCCCAATCGCGTCTCCTCCTATATTGCATTTTAATCTTCTATCTCCCTCATCTCCCTCATCCTCTACAAGAGGGTACTTATACCCTAGAAGAGAGAGAGATAATAAGGGGTTAATGGGCTAATAGAGCAGGGCTCACTAACCCCTGTACCACTACACTAACAGCCCCCCGCAAGCGAGGTGTGGATATCGTCCATGCCAACCTTGGATGCTGCACGGATGAGAAGTGGATTGGCCAGGCCCTTGGTGAGGACGTCCGTGGCCTGGTTGGATGAAGCAACATACTCGAGGTCGAAGATGCCTTCGTCCAACTGCTCCTTGAAGAAGTAACGGTGGCGTTCCATGTGCTTTATCCTGCCTTACTGTCCGGGATTCTTAGCCAGAGCAATGGCTGACTTGTTGTCACAAAAGAAGTGAATCGAGCCGGCATACTCGACGCAAAGCTCACGGAGTATCCCATAGATCGACTGACCTTCCGAGGCGCCATCGGCGAGAGCGCGATACTTAGCTTCTGCACTCGAGAGGGACACTTTGTCTTGCTTGCTGCTCTTCCAACTGACAAGGATGCTGAAGAGGAATGTACAATATATGGTCGTGGATTGGCAATCAACCACCAACTTGGTGAAATTAGTATTGGTGCAGACCTTGACGGTCAAATCAGAGCTTTAAGGAAACAACAAAACTTTTGCGGGGCAGCCCTCCATGTATGCGAGAACCTGATTGGCCGGGTGACGATGGATCTCATGTGGCGCATGCATAAACTCGCTGAGGAGATTCAAGACAAAATTGATATTTGGTCGAGTTTGCGTAAGGTACAAGAGCTTGCTCACCAACTGCTGGTACTGATGATGGTTCATTGGAGGTGAGTCCTCCCCTTTCCCCAATTTGACGTTGAGATCAATGGGAGTTCAGACTAGAGAGCCGTCAACCATACCAGCGAGCATTAGAAGATCAACGACAAACTTCTGCTGTGAAACAAAGATACCACGAGACGAGTAGGCCACCTCAAGTCTAAGGAAATAGCGGAGGGGACCGAGGGTCTTGATCTCGAACTGTGCAGCGAGTGCAGTTTGATAACATGCAATTCATACATGAATTTACATGATTATTAATGCAAATTAAGGCATTAAATATTCTATTTGTATGCATGTAATCATATTTTTATGATATAAAAATATAGCATTTTGGGGATAATTATGCATAATTCTCATAGTATAATTTTATTCTCATTTATATTTTAGATCATAAATTGTATTTTCATGATTTAATGATAAGAGAAAATATTTTATTTACACTCATGTATTTTTCTAATTTTATTTTATAAGAAGAATGAGTGTATTTTTAAAATTAAAATTAATTCACTTGTTATTTAAATATTTTGACTTTTAATAATGATAGATAATTCAATTTTTGATCCAACAAAATAAATTTGGATTAATTTGGAGTTGTATTTTGGAAGTTATGAATTATCCAATTTTTAGGAATTTTCTGGAATTTTTCTGAATTTATTTAAACTTATTTTCGATTTTTAAAAGAATAAAAAAATAAAAAATAAATGATGTTTTATTTAATCGCGAGCTGACATGACAAGATGTCGCCATGTAGTTACGCGTGTACACGTCACGTGGCATCGTCTGTGCGTGACATGTGTGCGCGTGTGTGATGATAACATACAATCTTAACATGCAAAAACATGATTACTAATGCAAATTAAGGCATAAAACATTCATTCTTATGCATGTTATCATAATTTGAGTGCATTTCTATCATTTCATGCAATTTTAAGTTATAATCACAAAATACTTTAATTTAGGGTTAATTATGATGAATTAAAGATAAATGATTTTATAACCTATCTTTACTTGAGATTATAAGTGGTTTTTAAAGTTAAATAAGGAGAGAAATCATTTTTATAAACATTCATTTAATTTTCTAAAGTTAAGATCTTAAAGAAATGAATGTATTTTTAAAATAGAAATTAAATCTCTTGTTATTTAAATATTTTGACTTTTTATTATGATAGATAATTGAATTTCAGATCTAATGAAAAAAATACCGATTAATTTGGAGTTATATTTTGAAAGTTATGAATTTTCTAATTTTTAGAGATTTTTCCAGATTTTTATGAATTTATTTTCGATTTTAAAACTATTTAAATTAATTAAAATAAGCAAAAAAGGGGGTAATTATCGCGCGGGACCCACGTGGATGCGACGTAGCACGCAAGGCTACGTGGCAGAGCCACGCAGACCCACGCGAGGGCTTGCGTGACGCGGAGGTGACACGTGTGCATATTTATATTTACTCGTAATATAGGGTTATAGTACATATAAGCATTCCGTTTATCGGAACTCGCTAACCCTTTAATCCCTCACACCTTATATACCCAACAACTTTCTTTAATTTTGTTAGTGTGGGACGAAGTTCACTATTGTTTTAAGTTTATAGGACACGTGGCTAAATGTGACGCATTGGATTAAAAGAGCGCAGATCCTCGCGCGTTAATGTAGTGGACACGAGGTCCACCGGATCACCATCAACTTAAGTGAAGCTCTTACGATTAATCTCGACCGTCCGTCAACCGAGTTATAACGGTCGAGATTAATCGCGATCGGTGGACTCATCGAATCATCAAGACCATCCTATGAAGATCCAACGAAGGCGGTTTCGCGCGTTTTATAACGCATACACATGAGGCTTCAACAGGAGCGTCCATCCGTGATCCAAAGGCCGAGATTTAACCGTAACGGTTCACCTTCACACGTTTAATCTGGACTGTTGATGAAGATTAAATGCCTCCATCTGACGGTTATGCCCAAATCGCCTATAAATTAATGATGGAGAATTATTTCAAAACATGAACACAAGGGTTCCAAGTGAACCTATACTCCTCCTTACTCATGAGTTTGAGAAACTCACCATCCATTAAGTGAATGAAGAAGACCTCTCTTAAATATTGAAAGAGAGTGTAGATTCTAAGGAATTATCTTCCCTCCTTCTCGTATTATACACTGATCCAAAGATTGACTTGGTAAAAAAAAATTTAACCCTTATCCTTAGAAACTTAGAATTCCTTGAATGGACGAAGTCAACCACCTTCTACCTTGATATAGGATCCTAATTTACAAACCACATTCATTATATCATAGGTACCTTGTATAAAATTAATGATCTCAAGAAAGAAACATCATTAGGAACACCTTTGTTGTGCACTCCCTTCTTTCCTTGAAAACCCTCCTGTAGATAGACTTATAGGAGAGATCTAAATAGTATTATTATCTCTGTGTTCTACTTCAAGATAAAATCATGCATAATTATACCTACAGTCAAGGATGTTCAAGCAATTATGAGGCTTCTCCAAAACAAAGACAGAATTACGAAGAAGATTTCTATCAAAGAAGATCTCGACAAGGAGAACTATCTCCCTCTAAACTAAACAAGCCCTCACGACTGATAAGAGGAAGAAAAGTCTTGACAGGACTATCTCCCACTTGCCACCTTCAACATCTTCCGGAAGTTCGCTGGCAGAGAGGCCTTGTACTTCTTCTCCATGTGTTTTGCGATCGTTGCACGCTCACTATCCCGACCAAATGGCCATCTCAATCTACTCTTACGAGCTATCTGCTTACTCGTTGTCTGCTAAACAACCGAGGGCTTCAAAAGATAGGAAGACATGCAGAGCTAATTCCATCAGCTATCGCCTGCTATCTATCTTTCCATCAGCTATCGCCGCGCGAAAGAAAGCAAGGAACGAATCAAAACCGAGCCGATCCACAATCACCACCCTACAACATCGTCACCGTCAACGTCAGTCCAAGCCAAGGACCGACGCGTCCTCTCTCCATCAACACCAACTTAACGGAATTTGCTCGATGAAAAGAAAAGCACGAACACCCGGTGAATCCGCCAGTTCGTTCACGGACGTCACATCATCCCGATAAGATTCCACAGAAGAAAATCGAGTCAACCTCGTTGACTCTAATTACTACAATGACTCCTGACAGTTCTAAACTCGGAGGATCATTACTACTGAGGAATAACCACCAGTTCGATGGCCACGTTGCCTCAAACCATCAGGAAATCCAAACTTCCCGTATCTTTCCCTACTGACAGGAATATTGAAGAACCACTCCGTCGTCACGAAGAGACCCCACGACTCCCCGGACGCGAAACTTCCGTTTCGACGCAACTCTTCACATCTAGTTGGTTCTCTCCCTCATTTTCTCTTCTATAAAAAATGATTGTAACAGAGATGGACGGTAGTTGTTATTGATGAAAATTCGGTTACCTTTGGTTACTTTTATCTGTGTTCGTGTTCATCCTCGTGTCTCCCTCAATCCCTCTCCCGCATCCTCTCCATCCCGAGTTCTATCCTCTTTTCTCCCCCACTGCTGTCCTCTTTCTTCCATCTCAAGTCAGAAACAAATAGAGGAATTATTGTTGTCCGTGGGTTGATTGCAAAGCATCACTTCACGTCGGACAAGGTACCATCCTCTCTTCTCTTTCCCGTGTAATAGTTCAATCCTATAATCTGCAAGTCCAACACATATTACCGCTATTCTCTATCTATCCGCTCCTTCTATCTCTTCTGCATTCTTCTCTTCACCCACTTCCGTCTTGTCCTATCTTTCCAATCACTGAATACTATATGTATTAAACTCCTAAGAATTACATCTCTGTTACCGACTTCTTCACCTATTCTGATTTCTATTCTCCTCACCACCGACACTCTCTCTTCTCTTCATATCCGTTCTATTATTCTCTATCATCACCGCTATCTCATCTATCCCTATTTCATCTATTCTATATTTTCTATTTATTATCATATCTTCTACATTCATCATCCTTCTCATAAATTCATTAACCCATATTATTAATCATTCATAAAGATATCATTCATAGGTCCTTTAATAATTTGTAGGATTATTTCTTAACTATATCATCATCTTCATACACATTATCATTTCTGAAATATCCTGCATCAATTAAGGTGTTCTTCGATTTTGTAAGGCATTCTTGGATGATTTCGCTAAATTGATCTATCTACACCCTATAATCCTTGAATCTCTCGCTTCTAATCTATTCTAGACTTGTTTCCGCGTCCACGAAGTGATTAAAAGTGAGATTTCGTCGATCGATTAAGGAGAATTTGTCTCTTGAACACCGATGATCGTTTTTGAAATCGTGGAATGAAAAGCCTTGAATCCGGTGATTAATTGGATCATTTCGATCGCTATCTTGGGTTAGAATACGTGTTTTCCCTCTAATCTTACGTCATGTATCATCAATTTGTAATTTAGGATTGTAATTTAGTTTAATTTCATCTTTAATTTCGGTTTTTCGCTCTTCCAATTTTCGGAAATTTCTCTCCACTTCCCTCTTTGATTTCACCGCGAATGCTAACCTAAATCAAGTGATTTTTTATTCCGTGGATTCATCTTTGAGTTATCTTTCTAAATCTACCATTTTCCCTAATTTCTCACCTCAATTCATCATCCAATTTGATCAAATTACAAAAGATCTCTCAAAAATCCCTTATTTCTCCTTGGATTTGACCCTTATTTACCATTATACCCCTCAATTCGAATTATTTTCATCAAATTGGTAAGTTTGGCTTTATTGTTGACATGAATTGGTGTGCAATTAACAACCGCATCGATTCGTTCCGTCATGTGCGCGTGTGCACGCATGTGTGCGCGTGAGAGTGATTAATGGGTTAAAGCATCCTTAATGGATTTACGCTAACCTATTAAACCTTATACCTTGTATATGTGATTAATTTTTACAATTTATTCCATGTGGGACTATTTGTGTTTGTTTTTATTTGCAGGTGACGTGGCGCACCAAGAGACATCTGATTGACGAGACGAAACTGTGAGGTCGTTGATTTCACACGGTCTTGTGTCAAAAATAATTTGATGAAAATGATTCGAATTGAGGGGTATAATGGTAAATTAGGGTCGAATCCACAGGGAAATAAGGATATTCTTGATGTTTTCTTCGAAATTGATCAAATTGGATGATAAATCGGTGGTAGAAATTGGGGAAAATGGTATATTATGAAAGATAACTTCAAATTGATTCCACGGAATCAAGAATCATCGAAATTGATCTTGATTTCGCGGAGAAATTGAAGATCGAAGTGGGAGGAAATTTCCAGACGAAGAAATCACGAAATTGACTAAAATTAAACCAAATTAAACTTGAAATCCTAATCTAAGCTAAAATTAAACATGATAGGATGGTAGATCATGAAAAACCGCTTCCACTAATCCCAAATAGCGATCAAATTGACGCGATTAAACCGCTTAATCACCGAAAACGTGAAGAACGCGATGCGGAAATTGATTTAGAAGAAGCTAGAATCGAGAGATTCGAGAAGGGAGGTGTCTAAACAGATCAATTGGATTGATTTCTAACTCGAATGCTTACAAATCGGAAGAACATGCATCATTTATAGGCTATTTGGGCGTAATCGTCCGATCGAAATGATCGACGGTTACGATGGAACGGTCCATTGTGGACCGTTTTAATTAAGTCGCAGCTGTCCAATCTTGATGGACGGTCCGGATTAGTCACGCAGATGGGCTTTATAAAACGCGTGCGATTGGCGCCGTTGGATCGCGATCCGACGCTCTGGATCCCATCCCGAGCGTTAGATCACCGCCGTTATAACTCCCTTTAATTAGCCACGTGCATGATCGGGATGCGGTGGACCGCGAGTGCACTCGATCGGCGCGCTTCGATCGTGATCCAATGCCTCGCTTTTAGCCACGTCACCTACATAAAAAATAAAGTCCGTGGAACTTAGTCCCACACGGAGAAAATTAAAAGAAGGAATCAGGTTTATATTATGCTACGGTTTAGAGGGTTAATAATTCTCTTCCGATAATCAGAAAACTTATATATATTATAACCACTATATATGATAGATATAAATATGCATCACATCACGCCGCGTAGGTGCCACGTGGGCCCGCGTGGCGCTGCCGCGTGGCCTTGCGTGCCACGTCGCATCCACGTGGGTCCCGCGCGAAATAAAAAACCCTTTTTGCATTTTTTTAATTTATTTTTAACATTAAAATCGTAAAATTAATTCATAAAAATCCGGAAAAATCCCTAAAAATTAGAAAATTCATAACTTTTGAAATATAACTCCAAATTAATCCAAATTTCTTTCATTTGATTCGAAATTTAATTATCTATCATTCTAGAAAGTCAAAATTAATAAATAATGAGACTTTTAATTTTCATTCCAAAAATATATTTATTTTCTTAAGGATTTTAATTTAAGAAAATATAAATAAATGTTTATAAAACATTTTCTCTCATTATTTTAACTTTAAAAACCTCTATAATCTCAAGTAAAGATGGGTTATTAATTATTTATTTTTTAAATAATCATATTTAACCCTAATTTAAAGTGTTTTTGAGAATATAATTACTTTTTCATGGAATGATAAAAAAATACACATAAGTATGATAACATGCATGGAAATGAAATCATTTATGCCTTAATATGCATCAATAATCATGTTTTATCATGTTAATTTAGCATGTTATCACTGATCACGTGATTAAATCGCGTGCATTGGATATCACTTATTTGTAGGGGTACGTGGCGGCATCTGATTAGGTGACGATTTGATTTAAAGCGATTGAATCTCAGCCATTGATCTTGGGAGTTATAACGATCAAGATTAAAAGCGCCAAATGGACACCTGGATTCATCCCGATCGTCTGATGAAGATTGAACGGACATCATCAAACGATGCCTCTTCTTCACGCGCGACGTGACGAAATCTTGACGCTTCATCGTGGATCGGACGAACATGACTAAAAGACATCGATTCACTAAACGACGTTCAATCTGAGCTGTTGATCAAATTCAAATCGACGCATCTGATGGTTACGCCCAAATTTGCCTATAAAATCAAAATGGTCTTCAACACGAAAAGCAATTCTTGAATTTTTTAGCAAATCGAACATTTTAGACATCATAATCTGAGAATCTCTTGAATTCTTCCTCTGTTAGACTCATTTCCACGTCTGAGGAGTGTTTGAAATTAAGAATTGGCTGAGAGAATAGGAAGAAATCACATCTTGAACACCGAACTTCATTTTCGAAATCGTGGAATGAAAAGCCTTGAATTCAGCAATTAATTGGATCATTTCAAGCATGACTTTGTGTTAGGTTGAGTGTTTTCATCTTAATTCAACTTCCTTTAGAATTAGATTTACATTTTGAATCGTAGATTAGTTTAATTTTAATTTTAATTTCAGTTTTCATCTATTTTCGCAATTGAATTTCTATCTCAATTTCAAAACTCGATTTCTCCGGAAATTCTGAAATTTTTGATTCTGTGGATTCGTATTGGAGTTATGTTTCTTAATATGCTAAAATCCCTAATTTCTCACCTCAATTCATTGTCTGATTTAATCAAATTTCAAAGATATGTCAAAGATTTCCCTTATTTCTTCGTGAATTCAACCCTTATTCTCCACGATACTCTTTAATTTGTTATTATAACTTTATATTGGTGAGTTTGGAACTTGTTTTGACATGAGATCGTGTGTATTCAATGATCGCATGAAATCCTTTCATCACAGTACTAAGGTGGGCAGCTTCTGTACCATCCGACCCGGTGATCAGAATCTCGTCGACGTAGACCACCAAGATAGCAGCCCAAGTTGAGCCATGATGGAGCAAGAGAGTGACGTCGCCATTGCTCTGAGTGTACCCTTGAGCACGCATGACGCAGGTGAATCGCCCAAACCATATTTGAGGAGATAACTTCAGTACATAGAGGGACTTCCATTGGTGACAAGCCATCTTGGGGGGGCAAAGAGGATACCCGGGAGGATGCTGCATGTAGACCTCCTCCGTCAAATCACCGTGCAAAAAGGCATTCTTGACGTCGAACTGCCACACGAGCCACTGGTATTGAGTTACAAGAGCTAAAAGGGGGTAAACAAGGTCCATCTTGACCACCGGAGAAAACGTCTTGAAGTAGTCAATGCCATAGGACTGCGTGAATCCCCAAGCCACAATTCGGGACTTAAGGCACTCTAGGGTGCCATCAGCGTGGTGCTTCTTGGTGTGGACCCATTTGCAGCTGATGGCACGCTTGCCGTGAGAGAGTGGCATGACATCCCAATTATGGTTCTTGAGAAAGGCTTGAATCTCTTCGTCCATGGCCGCCTCCCAATGAGGAGAAGCGATAGCATCGTCAAGGTTGTGCGGTACGGGATCTGAATCAATGCAAGAAAGAAATAGCTGGTAGGGAGGACTCAGCCGCTCGAAGGATAGGTAGTGGGAAAGAGGATAGAGGAGAGTGCTGGTGCACTTTCAAACCCCTTTTTGAAAGGCGATGGGCAATTCCAAATCATCGTCGTCATCGTCGGAAAATGAAGGTGAGGAATTACCCGACAAAGTAGGAGCGGAAGCAAGGGGTGGAGATGATGACCCAAGAGAGGAGAAGACTCATCGGGTGGGGGAAAGGATGATGAAAGAGGCACTGCAGGTGATAACATGTAATTTCATGCATTGATATCATGCATTTTATGCACTTTTTATTAAAAATCTAATCATAAATGCATGTTAACATGATTTAAAATGAAGAAAATGATAATTTTTATATTTTAGAGGATATTCTTGATTTTTCATAAATTAAAGAATTTTATGAGCATTTAATGATATTCATTTATCAAGAATATTGATTTAATGATATTTATTTTATGGACATTTTCTTTTCTGGATTTAATATAACTTTAATTCTTAGAAATTAAAATTATGAAAATCTCTCCTCTCTCTATCTCTCTTGATCTCGATCTCGATCTCACATTCTCTCAATCGCGAGTCCCCTCACACACAAATACATTTGCGCGTGAGGGGGAGAAATTCTTCTCTCCCTCTCTTCCTCCCTTCTTTTCTTTTCTCTCTCCCTCTTCACATCTCCTCCTATTTTTCTCTTGCACGACGGAAACTCGTCGAGTGATCTTTTCTCTTCTTCTTCATCCCTGCACGCGATCTTTGTCTCTCTTCTACGCATTTTCTACCATCGAGAGACAGAAAGGAGAGAAGAGAGAATAGAGTGGAGAAGAGAGTGAAAAGATTTTTTTTTAGTGTGTGACTCAGCGTGAAGTTTGACAGGTGGGAGTGGTTTGACTGGCGGAATTTGGGGAGGGATAAAATGAGATGAATGGTCCAGATTGCTCCAAATTAAAGTCGAGACATCTAATGATTGAGTTAGGGGCTGAAATTTCATGGGCATGATTGTCATTTCAAGCTCCACAAATTAGGGTTATGAATATTTCTTTGTTTGCCTCTAACATTGGCTAGCAGAAGGAAAGAAGGCAGCGATTGACCATTCTTCATGTATGGAACACCATTTTTAGTGAGTTTCTTCTCTTTTCTTTTCATTCTTCGTGTTGGATGCAAGACGCCTAACCCCGGAAAAATGTACGGGCTCTCGAAGTTATGTTTTGATTAGAGAGCATTACTAAATGTGTTTTCATCATGAATACTTAGATTATGATCATTTTCTATCCATCTTTTCTATTTTCCCCATCTGTTTATCACATTTCAACATTTCCAAACCCGAAAATCACTTTTCCATCATCGATCAAGGGTTTTCAATCTTTGAAAGGAGTTTGGAAGCATTTTATTGGATCATTTCATTTCCACATACATCTTCTTCCTTTCATTGATCATTTTTGCTTTCTAAATCCAAAAATACCAAAAAATTATCTTCTGATTTCAATATTTTTACCTTCCTCCCTATGCATTCGACCTCGACTCGCCATTGTTCTATTTTTAAAAATCAGATTCTGAAGAGCAGAGTATAAGTTTGTTTAATATGTAAATTTGTGAATTCAACGACTATGTTTTTACACGTATCAGCAGAGGATGACTTAGATGATGATGACGTCACGAGATATGACTCAAGGCAATGTTGACTTAGATGATGCCTCCGGAAGAGGGGAAGAGAAGCCAAGTGAGGACGAAGCAAGAGGAGGATGTGCCATAGGGGGAGCAATTGGCTCCATGGACGGAAAGGGCTCCAAAGCTGGGAGCCGAGGGATCCTCACTAGGTGGGAGGCTCGATGAAGAAGAGGAGGTTCCCAAAAAAGGCTAGAACTCGGCAAAGGTGACACTTGCCGAGACGAAAAACCGTCGGGTGGATCGATGATAACAACAATACCTTTTCTGGAGCAAGGAGTAGCCCAGAAAGAGACACTTAAGCACCTTGGCATCAAGCTTCGTCAGCGATGGCTTGGTGTCATGAACTTAAGCGATGCAGCCAAACACCCGAGATAGGAGATTCGTTCACAACTTCACGCCCGGAAGGCCCTAGTCATCGAATTAATCGAACTGCAGAATTTCAAGCTTTGGGAGGGGAGGAGGTTGACAAGGTGGGAAGCCGTCAAAACTGCCTCACTGCAATAGCTTCACAGAGCATTGTAGTTCAGCAGAAGAGTGCAGGCCCTAGACGACACATAGCCAATGCAACGCTTAGCAATCCCGTTTTGCTCTGGAGTAGCAACACATGATGACTCGTGGAGAATGCCTTTGGAGGCAAAGTACGAATCCAGATCGGTGTTGAAGAAATTACATGCATTGTTTGAGCGGATGTAATGTCCAAACTGGGTCTGAACCATCGTACATCACTACTGAACTATCGTCGTAACAGCCGACTTGGCAGTTTGCAAGTAGGTCCATGCATATCAGGTGGCTTCGTCCACAAAAATCAGAAACCACCGGTGCCCATTTAGACAAGCCTATGGAGCCGGTCCCCATATGTCATTGTGGATACAATACATCGGGATCATCGTGTGAGAACTGGATGGAGAAAACGATGTTCTGCGATGCTTCACCAATTGATAAGCCTCAAATATAACTATCTTAGGGTCCAAGCCCGTACACATGGAAAAAAACAAATGTTGTAAAGTAGAAAAGGGTGGATGACCAAGCCATTGGTGAGTAAGCTGGAGACGGCCTCATCGCTCCTATTTGGCCGGTTGAAGACTGCGCTGCACCATGAAACACGAGCAGCCCCCATCATCGAACATCAGCATCCCCCACTCTTGTCTAATTGTAGTAGTCCACACCACCTTGTTGGACAAGAGCATCCCATCAGGCTGAAGGTGAAATGAGCAAAGCAACTCATCAACAAGACGTTGAGGGGACACGAGCACAACACGAAGAGATGGAACATAGAGGACTTTGCAAACCACACTGAGGCCATCCACTAGGATTGCCCCAATACCAACCACACGGAGACGTCCACCACCAGCAGTGAGGATAGAATGGCTCCCAACGTGTTTCTCGTAGGATACAAACCGATGGTTGAACGGGTCATGTGCTCTGTAGCCCCCATGTCAAGCACCCAAGTAGTATCCAAAACAAGAGGTGTCATGAGAGCTGTTTTCCCACAGTACCACTCATCTGATGAGGGACAAGAGGGCTGACCGAATTTGCCAAAGGATGTCATAGACTGAGACTGCATTGCCGACACCATAAGATGCAAATGAACGTGGAGACAGATGAGGGTTCAGCAACTAGAGCTTTGTCCTTGGTTTCCTTTACCTCCTACTTCAGCTGTAGATCACGAGGCATTGGGCCTTGTGATGGCCGATCTTGCTGCATTATGAGTAAACACGAGGGGTCCTCGGTGTGGGGTTCTCTTGGGATGTGATAGAAGCCGAATGGGAGAGAAGTGCAGATGACTCGGAAGAGGGGTCAGGTAGCATGGACGGGTGCAACTTGGAGTGACTTTCCTCCTCAGTCAACTCCTCTATAAGGGCATTCAAGTCCGGCAGGCCTTCTTGACGATGCAACGCATTGCGACAAATATCAGCATAGGTAGGGTTCAACGCGTTGAGATACCCTAGAAGGTTGATACAAAGGGTAATTTGATGGTCAGTCTTCTCCGTCTGCTCACCCGAAGCGTAATAGTCGATGACGTCACACAGCTCCCAGTAATCGGCAATCGAAATAGTCCCTTGGACTAATTGACTCATGTGATCAAAGAGGCCAAAGAGATGCCAGTTGTCCATGTCTGAACCCTTGTAAGAGCGAGCATGATCCCAGATCTCCTTGATGGTGGTCAGACGAGGCGATTTATGCGGTAGTTGAAAACACACAAACGTCGGTCAAACAAAATTAATATTTTGAACTCACAAGAACAAGAATATGAAATCAAGTATAGTGTAAAGATCAGGTCGATCCACAGAGAACATGGTTGACTTTAATCGAAGGGTTGACTTGGTCAAACTTAGATTTAAATAGAAATTTTAAGAAATGAAAGTGATATATAATCAATGGAAATGATATAAATATATCACAGAAGATATTTTAAGAATTTAGAAAATGACTTCAAAAATAAAAGTCAAAAGTAAAGGTCAAAGCATTGTAAAATATTACAGAAATTATATATTAAAAAACTAGAGAGAAAATGGAAATTTTTGATATATAATTTGTGATTTTCCGAGAAGAAATGGATTTATTATGATTTATTGAAAATCAAAGATAAGAAAAATCCCGAAATGAACACTTCGATTTAAATCATCAAATTGACTGACCAAATGAGAGTAAAATATTAAGAAAATTATATATTAAAAAACTAGAGAGAAAATGTAAGTTTTTTATATATAATTCATGATTTTTCAAGAAGAATTGGATTTATTATGATTTATTGAAAGTCAAAGATCAGAAAACTCAAGAAATAAACACTTCAGTTTAAATCATCAAATTGACGGACCAAATGATATCCAATTCACATATGAGTAGAAAGCTAACAATCATAAGATTCCAAAAAGACTAAAATTGTCAAATTTCATCTTATATTTTAAGAGTTGATGGTGAAATGATAAATTAAAGGTCAAACAGTGATGAAATTTTATGAAAGCTGATGAAACAAGGAATCCAATGAAACCAAAATCAAATGATTTGGACTTAATATCAGGGAGAAATTCGTGTTTCAAAATCAGCAAAAATCCACACCCAAATTTTGGCAAAATGAAGAACAATTTGATTTCTAGAATGAAACTGTCTCTCAAAATCTAATCTAAACTACATAAATTGCAAGAGAGATGATCAATTCACACTACTAACCCGATAGACGTGAAGATTGAGCCTCAAAGTGTCTTGATTATGAATAATTTCTCCAAAATCTTCTTCGACGTACGTTTGACGTTCAATGGGAGATTTTCAATCGATTTCTTGCAACAATTCGTGATTAACTTGCTTCAATGGATGCGGAATTGAGTCTAGGAAGCAAGAGAATCATGAAGAACTTAATACCTTCCTTCAAAATTGCTTAATTTCTTCATGATTTGACCAAAAGTTAGGTTTACAAAAGAAGAACATCATTTTTTATAAGAAATTTCATCGTGAAAATCGCGGATCGTCGGATTCACTGAAGGATGATTCAATGGCTAAGATTATGCAATTTAAGTGGGCCACGATCTCACGATTTTCCCCCTTTTTAAAAGGAATTAAATCTAGAAAATCCGGAAAATGTTTGAAAAATCAAAATAAAATCCATAAAATTCCATGAAATTCAGAAATTCATATCTTTGTTTATATAACTCTTTTTTTACTCAAATTTTCTCCATGGGATCACAAATTTCTTCATATTTAATATTATTCCACCAAAAAATATAAATTCCAACAAGAAAAATAGGGTGAATTCAAAATAATCTTAAATAATCCCTTAAAAATTCTACTTTATAATCCCATCACTCTCTTCTTAAAATTAATTCTTTTAATTATCAACTAAAGTCAAAATAACTCAAGAAAAGTGGTTAATTTATAATTATTTAACCTTGAAAAATATCAAACATCAATAAAACACCTAATTAACCCTAAATAATACAAAAATATGGACTTTAATAAAATTGCATACCGATGGAAAAAATTCGTAAAACTATGATAACATGCATCATATTATATAAAATAAGTATGAATATTAGTTAAATAAGATAAGAATTTAAGTTTATATATGCATGTTAACATGGTATGATTTTGGAACTTTGTGTAAATGTTAGGGTGGAGTGTCTCATTCAGGAGCCATCCACGGATGAAATGCTCCTCCGCTTGCCAAGTGGCAAAGTACGAACTGTTTGCCAACAAAGAAGGGTATGTACATTGCTTGAAGGGTCGCTTCGGAGAATGTCATCCACTAGAGGATGTTTGGCTTGCGAAGACGATAAGTTTATGCTGGTGGGGGCAAAGGTGTGCAGATCTTTTTGGACGGCAGCTTCTCGGCAAAGTCGGCTTACGTGAAGGTGAGTTCAGTCAAAAGGGAGTTGGCGGCCTTCATGTAGAACACTTCTTGATTTGCCATGTGAAGACGGCATAGGCAGCGGGTTTAGTTGTGATGCGCGCTGCGGTTGGCTGTGGGCTGCAGCTAGTTACTGGTTCGCGGTACCTAGTGCTTAAAATCTAGAAGATGTGCAACGAAGAGGCTAAGTGTCGAGACTTTTGGAGAGGTTTCGAGGCTGGTATCTCCAAGGACGGCTAGACCCGTGAGCATGCTCTCCTGGTTTTCACCTTCGGCGTGAAGCAGATGATTTCCTGCTGCAAGAAGATGCACACCTGATAACATGCTAGTTAGACATGATAATACATGATTATTAATGAATATTAAGGCATAAAAGATTTCATTCCTATGGATGTTATCATATTTATGAGTATTTATCTATCATTCTATGAAAAAGTCATTATAATATCAAAATACTTTAATTTAGGGTTAATTATTATGAATGAAAGATAAATTATTTTATAACCCATCTTTACTTGAGATTATAAGTGTTTTTAAAGTTAAATAATGAGAGAAATCATTGTTTATGAACATTCATTTAATTTTCTAAAGTTAAAATCTTAAAGAAATGAATGTATTTTTGAAATAGAAATTAAATCTCTTGTTATTTATTAAATCTGACTTTTTAAAATGATCGATAATTAAATTTATAATCAAATGAAAGAAATTTGGATTAATTTGGAGTTATATTTTGAAATTTATGAATTTTATAATTTTTAGGGATTTTTCCTAAATTTCTCTAAATTCTTCTGAATTTTAATGAATTTTTAAGGATTTTCTGAAATTCAAAATCAATTTTTCTAATTTCAAATCGAATTTTCAATTTATTTTAAGTGCGCAGGTGACGTGGCGTGATCTAGAGCGTCCGATCACATCGCGATCGAACGGTCGACGCAGGAAGTGACGTGGCAGCATAAGGGGCGTCTGATCATGCGAAGGATCGTGACCCTTGATCTTCACTTAAAGAGAGGGGGTACGTGGCGCAGTGCAATTCGTTGGCGAGTTATTTTAGAGACGATTTAATCAAAGCCGTCGATCTGAGGAGTTATAACGGCTCTAATTAAATCGGTTGAAAACACATCTGATGTGTCCGATCGCAATCCAACAACGTGCGTTTCTGAGGCATTTTATAGTGTGTGCGTTGTGGCTTCATCTGATGTGTCTGATTGCAATCCAACGGCCACGACTTAACGGTAACGATTCACATCTGTGCATTTCATCAGAGCCGTTGATGCGTTTCATCAGACGGTTACGCCCAAATCGCGTATAAATTGTGATGTTCTTCATATTTGTAAAGCATTTGAGAGTAATTCAATCAAATTGAAATGTTAAGACAAAAATTTCTTGAATCTCTTGATCCCAATCGCTTCTAGACTCATTTTCGCATTCCCGGAGTGCTTAAGATCAAGATTTCGACGATCGACGAGGAAAAAATCGACGCTTGAACTCTACGATCGCGATATTCGGATTTTTTATGAATAGCCTTGATTCCGACGATTAATTGGATCAATTTGATCGCAATTATGGGTTAGTGATCGCATTTTATCCTAATCTATCTTCCTTTAGTGTTTAATTTTATTTTAGAATCGTTAATTCAAGTAATTTTAATCTTAATTTTGGTGAAATTGCGATTTACATTTTTGGAAAATTCATCCATCTTCAATCTTCAATTTCTCTGCGAAATCAAAGTCAAATTTATTGATTTTTGATTCCATGGATTCGTCTTCAAGTCCTTTTCATAAAATCCTATTTTCCCCAATTTCTATCACCAATTCATCGTCTGATTTGACCAAATTCGAAGATATCATAAAAAAATTCCCCTAATTCCTTGTGGATTTGACCCATATTTACCATTATACCCTTCAATTCGAATTAATTTCATAAAATTGGTAGGTTTGGACTTTTTTTTGACTCAAGACCGTGTGATTTCAATGACCTCGCAGTCTTGTTTTATCAACACCATGATGCCTAAGTACTTCAAGGCTAGGTACGACAAAATTGTCAAGGAAGTGTCGTCCTACCTAAAGAAGGTCGGGTACAACCATGAAAAAATCTCATTCGTGCGGATCTCTGAATTCAAGGGCGACAACATGATCGTTGATGTCCACAAACCTCAACTAGTACAAGGGTCCGACTCTCCTGGATGCCTTGGACCTCAAACAAGCCGCTCCGCCTACCCCTGCAAGATGTGTACAAGATCAGTGGCTTGCTGCTGTTTTCGTGGCTGGCTCTGTGGTGGCTGGCTGTGACGGTCGAGATGGCTTAGCGGCTGGCTCTGCTATGTCATTGGCTCTGCTGCAGCTGGCTACAGACGGAGGCGATCGAGGGGCTCCAAGGGCTTAGAGCTTTGATACCATGTCAATGGTGAAACCCTAGTTTAGGGTTGAGAGAGAGGAAGGAGAATACACGATAACCTCAAATGAGGGATACAAGAGGGTACTTATACGGTAGGAGAGAGAGAGAGAGATAATAAGGGGTTAATGGGCTAATAGAGCATGGCCCATTAACCGCTATACCACTACACTAACATTTACTGTTCTCTTCTCCTATCATAAAAATTCATATTGTCTCGCCCTAAAATCCTTGGGGATCGACCTAGAAAACTATACATCCTTTATATCTCGATTGCTTCAAGTTTCGTAGCTTATAAATGAAAAATTTGTTGGGCTTGAACACAAGAAAACTTTGAGCTTAACAAGTCACAAAAGACAAAATAGGAGATCCAAGTGCAAGAAGAATGTGTGTGGAAGTGAGAGAGACTGAGAGAGGAAAATAGCGATTATGCGAGCAATCAGAAGGGAGAGAGGAAGAGAAATTGAGAGAGCGCAAGACATCCACTAAAAGAGAAAGGGAGCATAGACGGAAGCAATGAAATTTAGAGCAATGAAATCAAAAAAAAGGGAGGGAAAAAGAGAAGGCAGGAGCGCATGAGAGAGAACCGAGAGGGTGAGAAAACGCTAGGAGAAAGGAAAGAGAAAGAGTTGCAGAGAGAGATAGAACATGAAATTGAGAGAGCGGAATCGACGGTGATTGAGAATGAGAGAGAGAAATTGTGAGGGAGTAAGAGAGGAATCTGATGAGAGAGAAAGAGTCAATAAGAGAGAGAAGATGGGAAATCAATTTGAGAGAGTGGAATTTTGAGCTGAAGAATGATCGCTGAAGATAGAGGGTGCGATAGAGAATCTGAGGGGCAGATGGAGATTACGAAAGAAAGTGGTAAGGGAATAGAGAGAAAATGAGGGAGAGTAGGGTTGAGAAACGAAAAAAATTTCGATGAAGGTAATGTGAGAAGAATAGAGGAAGAGGGAGGATTAGAGAAGATTTATATGGTGGGAAAGAAATGGAGAACAGAGGAGAAAAGGGGAAGAGAAAGAGAGGTATAGCATAAGAAACGAAGATATCAAAATGGAGGTTGAGAAAGAATAGGACGGAGAAATCTAGAAGAAGGTGGAGTGAGAATGAGTAAGATAGAAAATGAGGATAAGCAAGCTGGAGAGGGAGAGAAAATGACGGCAAGAGAATGAGGGGTGAGTCTTAAGAGAGATAAAACGAGAAATTGTGAGAGAGAAGAGAATATGGATGAAGGAGGAGATCGTAATTGTAAGAGGATTCAAGAAGGAGATGCTGCACAGATTTCAGGGGAGAACAGTACTGGAACTAGAAGAGGGGACGAAATTGGAAATAGAAATGGGAAACAGAAAGAGGACACATCGTGAAGGGGAAGATGAGATAGATTTAGAGAAAATGGAGGCAGCAATGAAGCAAGTGGCAGAGGAAGAGTGCCAGAGATTGTTGATAACATGCATATTTAACTTGAAACACTATCAGATTCAATTGATATTAATGCTTACTTTATGTAATTATGATGCATGTTATCATAGTTTTATGAAATTTTTTCCATTGGCATGCCATTTTACTAAATTCCATATTTTTGCATTATTTAGGGTTAATTATGTGTTTTATTGATGTTTGACCTTTTTCAAGGTCAAACAACTTGAAATTAATCATTTTTCTTAATTTTATTTTGATTTTAGTTGATGATTAAAAGAAGCGATTCGAAGAAGATAATGATGGGATAAAAGAATAAGTCAACTTCTAGGGGTTGAGTTAATATTATTTTGAATTCATCAATTATTCTTCTTAAAGTTTAGATTTCAGATGACATGGGATTAAAGAAGAAGAAATTTGTGATCCAATGGAGAAAATTTGAGTTAAAAAGGAGCTAAGGATGAACCCTCTAGAGAGGCACAAAGGCAGCTTAACCCTAAGGATGGGATGTCGTTAAGGATGAAATCCTTAAATGGCTTAATATATGTATCATTTATCCTATCTCTCATAGTCCATGGGTTAGTCCGGTGTATGTCATCCCCAAGAAGGCGAGGATCACCGTGACGACGAATGACAAGGGCGAAGAACTACAAACACGTCTTCCGACGAAGTGACGAGTATGCATCGACTATCTGAAGCTAAACGCGGCAACAAAAAATGACCATTTCCCTTTTCCATTCATTAACCAAATTCTTGACAAGCTTTCATATCAAGGATTTTATTGCTTCCTTGATAGCGATTTCGGGTATAATCAGTTGGCGATACACCCCGATGATCAGGAGAAGACTACATTTACATGTCCATTTGGCACTTATGCATTTCAGCGCATGCCATTTGGATTATGTAATGCTCCTGCCACTTTCCAAAGGTGCATGATGGCCATATTCTCTAACTTTATAGGAGAAAGCTTGGAAGTCTTCGTGGACGATTTTTCAATTTTTGGGCTGAGCTTTGATGCGTGTTTAGAGCACTTAACGTGAATCCTCGACGTTTGCGTTAAGAAAACCCTAGTTCTTAGTTGGGAAAAGTCCCACTTCATGGTAAGAGAAGGTATAGTGCTTGGGCATTTAGTCTCAAGCAAGGGATTGGACGTGGACAAGGCTAAGGTTGAGGTGACCCAAGAACTTAGAAGTTTCCTTGGGCATTTCGGCTTCTATCGTCGTTTTATTAAAGATTTTGCTAAAGTTTTAAAACCATTGACTTTTCTTTTGTGCAAAGAAAAGGATTTGATCATTGAGGAAGAAGGGAAGCATGCCTTTATTCAGCTGAAGCAATCATTAGTGGAAGCACCTATTTTACAAAGTCCTAATTGGGACTTACCTTTTGAGATTATGTGTGATGCTTCAAATTTTGCAGTTGCACAGTTTTGGTGCAATGGATCGACCAGAATCCGACTGTCATTTGTTATGCGAGCAAGATGTTAGCTGACGCTCAACTTAATTACAAGACGACGGAAAAGGAGTTGTTAGCGGCCGTCTTTGCTTTGGAGAAGTTTAGACCTTATGTCTTGGGCAGCAAGATCATTGTATACACAGATCATGCCACTTTAAAGTACTTGCTGTCCAAGAAAGAGGCTAAACTACAGCTAATTCGATGGGTTCTCCTTCTTCTAGACTTCGATTTGGAGATTAAAGACAAGAAGGGAAGTGAGAACTCAGTGGTTGATCACCTTTCTCGACTTTATACCACATCTTCAGGTGAGATTAGTGACATATTCCCCGACGAACAGCTTCTCGCCGTTGTGACTAAGATACCTTGGTTTGCACATATTGTAAATTACTTAGTCACAAAATATGTCCCCGAGTATTGGAACACGCATCAAAAGCAAAAATTCTCCCATGACATTCGATATTATTTTTGGGAAGAACCCTAATTGTTCCATGTAGAGGCTGATCAGATTATTCGGCGATGCGTTCCGGAGGAAAAGCAAGCGCATATTTTATCGATGTGTCACTCGTCCTTATGTGGAGGACATTTTGCGTCGAGAAAGACTGGAGCAAAGGTGCTACAGAGTAGCTTCTATTGGCCAACTCTATTCAAGGATGTGATCAAGTATAGCAAGGAATGTCTAAAGTGTCAATTCGCATTAAACATCTCAAAGCGAGATGAAATGCCCTTGCAAACCATCTTTGAGGTAGAGATTTTTTATCTTTGGGGGATTGACTTTATGGGACCATTTTCACCGTCGGAGGGAAAAGAGTACATTCTTGTAGCGGTGGATTATGTGTCCAAATGGGTCAAGGCGATACCGACAAGGACAGATGATCATCGAGTGGTTAATAGGTTTATTGTTAGCAATATATTTTCTCGATTCGGTTTTCCTAGAGCGATTATTAGTGATGGTGGATCTCATTTTCTCGATTCAGGAGTTTACTTAGGAAATATGAAGTTCACCATCGCGTCACGACCCCATATCACCCCCAAGAAAATGGCCAAGTAGAAGTCAGCAATAGAGAAGTCAAGAATATCTTGAAGAAGATCATTCGCACGGATAGAAGAGATTGGGCAGTGAAGCTACCCGATGCTCTATGGGCCTACCGCACCGCATGCAAGACACCCATCGGGATGTCTCCTTTTAGGCTCATTTATGGCAAACCTTGTCACCTCCCCATCGAGTTAGAGCATGGGGCGTATTGGGCTATTAAAAAGCTTAATCTATCTCTTGATCAAGCCAGCAAAGAAAGACTTCTATAACTTCAAGAGCTCCAAGAATTACGGAGTGAGTCATATCAAAATGCCGAAATTTATTTGGCCAAAAACAAAGCCTTTCATGACAAGCATATTAATAGGAAAACTTTTCATGTCTATGACAAGATATGACTTTATGATTCTCGTCTTAAACTCTTTCCAGGGAAGTTGCGCTCTAGGTGGGATGGTTCATATGAGGTCCTTGAAGCATTTGACAATGGATGGGTCTTGATTTTAGATCCTAAGACCAAAAATTCCTTCAAGGTAAATAAACATAGATTGAAACCATACATTGGTGAAGAAGGACCACCACCTACCCATAATGAAGAGCTGCAACTTCTTGAGATATCAGCCACTAATTAGTTGCTAGAGTGAGTTGAGGCTGGCTGAAGACGTAAAACTTAGCGCTTGTTGGGAGGCAACCCAACCTTATTTTGGTTTTTGCATTTACTTTCTACCTTTGTTTTTGCTTTTGAATTTACTTTTAATTTTATATTTTATGTTTTCTATGATGTTTGCTTTTGTTTTTCTATAAGCTCCATAGATGCTAAGGAGGAGAGAACAACAAAGAAGGAAATTCATCCCCAAAAGAACTCCACAAATGAAGAGAAGAATGCAACCAATGCAAATACTTGCTAAGTTTTTCTTTTAGCCCCTTTGTCTCATTTTCTATTTATTTTTTTTGCATGACATGCATCATGATTGACATCTCTTTTCCATGAGCATGCTGATTTTTTTTAAGGACAATAAAAGGAATGAGTGTGGGGGGGGAGTTTTCTAGAAAACTTAAAAAATTTTAAAATTTTTGCATTTCTTTATTTGGTATTCTATGCATGATCTGATTTTAAACCATGTAAGTAGCAACATGATCTTTCCAAAACCACATGAAATATTAAAAACATAGAGTACATGAACACCTTCAATTTTTCAGAAAGCCATGGGTAAAGCGACCTTAAGTGTTATGTTGAGGAGGTTGTAGAGTCGATGAAATTATGGATCTAGGTATTCCTTTGGGGAACCATAAAGTCTAATCTAAGAATCTACTCAAGCTCATAGTATGATTTTTCAAAAATTCTATCCTTCTCATCCACTCATTCTTCTTTCTAAATCTTGAGTTAATGACTCTTTGCACGCACATCCTTCCGCTCTCCATAGCAAGTCGTAGCTTGTATCATCCTTTTCTTGGCACTACTATTATTGACATAGTGAAGCTCCCTGATCCATAGAGATACCAAATCCTCTTTGGGGGGATAAGCTGCATGTCTACTAAGGACAACACATGGGTAGGATGAGCACCATAAAATGAGTTAATATTATTTTCAATATGTTGCATAAAAAGCCTTAGAAATTTTAATTCTGCATTATCTAATCTCTTTCTTTAAAAAGGCTTGAAGCAAGTAGAATTAGGATATATATATATATATATATATATCTAAGTAGAATTACGATGAAAGAAAAAGAAAATAAAGTAGAATTAGAATGGTAAGCTGCCTCCCATTTGTTTTAGCCGATTCTATCTTATAGCCATAATATATGAAAAGGATGATGCTTGTTTCTACTTCTTGTGCCTTTATCATTCATGTCCATAGTGCAAGGAGGAATCAAAAATTGATTTGGTAAGGTGAATCATTTTCTTAAGTTATTTATATTCTTATTAGTATGTAGAGCAAGAGGATTCTTAGTTCATTTGGTGGATTAAAGTGTTCGCCGACGGAATGTCGTAACCCTAAGTTTCTAGTGCATTACTTTCTTCTTGACATCATTTAAGGTAGAACGTTCATTTCATATTCTATCAATGCTTAACCCATGGTCTTCTAAAGGTGATTTGATAGTCCTATTACACATTCTTATGATTTCATTGCTAAGGGACTAGCAATGATTTAAGTTGGGGGGTGTGATAAAATGCATATATAACTTTAATTGTTATCTTATTTAACTAATATTCATGCTTATTTTTGATGAATTTTCTCCATTGGTATGCCATTTTACTAAAGTCCATATTTTTGCATTATTTAGGGTTAATTATGTGTTTTATTGATGTTTGATCTTTTTCAAGGTTAAATAATTAGAAATCAACCACTTTCCTTGAGTTATTTTGACTTTAGTTGATAATTAAAAGAATTAATTTCAAGAAGAGAGTGATGAGATAATGTAAAGTAGAATTTTTAAGAGATTATTTAAGATTATTTTGAATTCACCTAATTTTCTTGTTAGAATTTATATTTTAGTGGCATAACATTAAAGATGAAGAAATTTTTGATCCAATGGAGAAAATTGGAGGCAAAAATGAGTTATATAAATTAAGTCATGAATTTCTGAATTTTATGAAATTTTCTAGATTTTATTTTGATTTTTAAGGTATTTTTCCGGATTTAATTCTTTTAAAAAAGGGCAAAAAGGGTTAGATTTATCGTGTGGGACTCGCGGAGCTGACGTGGCGCACAGCAGACATGTGGCAGGACCATGCGAGCCCACATGGAAGCCTACGTGGAGTGAATAGTCTTCGGGCTGGCAAGTGATGGGCCCATGGGTTAGTGGGCCCAGTTAAGAAGTTTGGGGAGTAATAGGCCCATATGGGCGACGCACCCCTAAAGGGCGTCCCACCTTTTATACTCACGAATTCCCGAAATTTCTTCCGTGTGGGATTATATTTCTCCTTCGCAGGACACATGGCATAGCAATACATGTTGGATCATAAGCACACTGAAGATCGCACGTTAATCCGATGGATCTTGGTCCACCGGATAATCAATTGAACACGTGCTTTAATCGCGATTTAAGTGACATCGGATGCTCGAGATTAAATCGGTTACTCGACTGATCGTGAGGCGACATGTGAACACATATGGATTATCTGATAAAGATCAGGACACGTGGGATCGTGGCCCAAGGATTTCGCAAAATCGTTGCCGTCCGATCTCCTTCAGCTGAACAAATGGCCCACATTTTTCGCGGAAAATTTTCTATAAAACGGTGTTCTTCCTTCTTGTAAAATAACTCATGACTGAATCGTGAAGAGATTAAACAATTTTGGAGCAAAATCTTCAGTTCTTCATGATCCCTCTGCGTTCTACACTCAATTGCGATCAGAGTAAGGCAGGATTGATCATGAATCATTGCAAGATTTGATCTAAATCTCCCCTTGAACGCCGAAAGTACGTCGAAGAAGAAATTGTGCAAATACACTTCAATCTACGTGATTCTAAGCCTAATCTTCACATCAATCCAGTTAGTAGTATGATTTGATCATTCCCCTTGCAATAACTACAATTTAGATTAGATTTAGATAGTCAATTTCATTTTAGAAATCGAATTGTTCTTCATTTTTGCCGAAATTGGGTGCGGATTTTTGCTGATTTTGAAACAAGGATTTCTCCTTGATCTTAAGTCCAAATCATTTGATTTTGGTTTCATTGCATTCCTTGTTTCATCAGCTTCCGTAAATAGTTAAATCATAAAATTTCATAATCAATTGGCCCTTCAATTTGACGTTTGACCATCGACTGTTCATTTTCAATCCGAATTTGGGCATTGACTTGAGGGAGCAATTACTCTTAAAATACAAGGTAAAATTTGACAATTTTGGTCTCTTTGGAATCCTATAGTTGTTAGCTTTATTCATATGTGAATTTCAAGATTTTGATATCATTTGGTTAGACAATTTGATTATTGAAACCGAAGTGTTCATTTCGGGATTTTTCTGATCTTTGATTTTCAATAAATCATAATAAATCCAATTCTTCTCTAAAAGTCACGAATTATATATTAAAAATTTCCATTTTCTCTCTAGTTTTTTAATATATAATTTTGGTAATATTTTACATTCTTTTTATTCTCTAATTTTATAGAAAGTCAACGGTTGGTCAAAGTCAATACTTTGACCTTGACTTTTGACATTACTTCGTCAAATCAGTTTCTAAATTCTTAAAATATCTTATTTCTTATATTTATATCATTACCATCAATAGAATATCATTTTCACTTCTTAAAAACCTTAATTAAACCTAAGTTTTACCAAGTCAACTCTTCGATCAAAGTCAACCGTGTTCTCTCTAGATCGACCAGATCTTTACACTATACTTGATTTCATATCTTTGTTATTGTGAGTTTAGAACTACAAATTTTGTTTGACCGACGTTTGTGTGTTGTCAGCGACCGCATAAATCACTGCTTCAATAGGTGAGATTTCTCCTTATTTTCTTTTGTGTGGGACTACTGTCTCTCTCAGTTTTTACAGGTGACGTAGCAGCATGTGGAGTGTTGGATTAAATTACACGAATCGACACGCGTTGATCTGGTGGATCTCAGTCCACCGGATCACGATCAAAGCATATGACATATTTGTAGCGGTCGATCTCATTAGTGAGATCTAACGGTTGTGACTTAATCCTGCACTCACCTAATGACTGTGTGACAGATGGCGAATTGTGGACACTCCGATGAAGATCATACGACAGAAGTCAAGGAGGAAGTGGGCCCATGTGGTGGGATCGTGGTCCACTTATCGCACGAGACATGGCTTCATCTTGGTCGTCCAACCTCTCTAAGAGAAATAGACAGACCAGATTTCTCGCGATTAATTCTTCTATAAATAGATGTTCTCTCTTAAGGAAATAGAACTCTTGATTAAATGTGAAGAAATTAAGCATTTTTGGAGGAAGATCTTGAGTTCTTCATGATTCTCTTATGTTCTAGACTCAATCGTGCATGGATTGAGGCAAGTTAATCACGAATTATTATGAGAAAACGTTTGGAAATAGCCCCTTGAACGCCGAAATCACAATGAAGAAAGAATCAGAGAAATTCGCAGCAATCAAAGCAATTTGAGGCTCAATCTTCATGTCAATCGGGTTTGTAGCGTGATTCCTTTTTAATCCTCATAATTTCATCATTTAGATAGGTAATGAGAGTTTAGAAATCAGAAATTTTGTCATTTTGCCCAAATTTTATTTCAGATTTTTACTGATTTCCGTATAAGGATTTCTCCATGATCTTAAGTCCAATTCAAAAAAATTTGGTTTTATTGAATTCCTTGTTTAAACAGCTTTTCGTGGATATCTGATTCATAAGTTTTCATTGAGATTTGACCCTTCGATTTGACATTTGTCCAACAACTGTTCAAAATCAATCCAAATTTGGGCGTTGACTTTCGAGGGCTATTATTACAAATATACAACGTGAAATTTACCAATTTTGTTTCTTTGGAATCCTCTAATCATAAGCTATTTACTCATAGATGATTTGATAGATTTGGATATCATTTTATCAGTCAATTTAAGGATTTTGACCAAAACCTTTATTTCGGTGATTTTTGTTTATTGATTTTTGGAAAAATCATAGTAAATCCAATTCTTCTCTAAAAATCATGATTTTATATCAAAATTCTCCTTTTTCTCTCTAGTTTCTAAAAATATTTCATGATATTTTCCCGTCTTTTTCCTCTATGATTTTATAGAAAGTCAAAGACTGATCAAAGTCAATGCTTTGACCTTGACTTTTGATTTTTCCTCTCCGAATCTGTTTCAAAATTCTTAAAATATCTTCTCTCATCTATTAGTACTATTTCTATTTATAATATATCATTTTTATTTCTTAAAATCCCTATTTAGACTTAAGTTTGATCAAGTCAACTATTTCAGGCAAAAGTTATGTAGAGGATTTCGATTTAATGCACTTATATTGTAAAATTATTAAATCATGAGATGGTGGATATGATGGTATGTTCATGTTTTTAATAGAACTAAATAAGAGAAATTTATTGGTGTTTATAATTACTTTCTATGCTTTTATCATGTACAACATGTGACGTCCTCAAACATCACCATGTGGCAACAAGCATTGTGTCACATCAGTTGTCAAAAATAACTTATCATTTTGTGTATTTTTAGTAAAAAAATACTAAGATAATAAATTTTTAACTCAAAAATACACTCATCTTCCTTAAAAATAAAACGAAGTCATAGATGAATGTATATAAAATTATTTTTCTCTTTTTATTTGTATTTAAAACTCAAATAAAATCTCAAATGTAAATTGGGTTTATCTATTTAAAGTTTAACTTTATTTGTACATTATTAACCCTTAAAATAATGTAGCTTGAGATTTTTTGTGTAAATTGCATTGAATAATGAATATGTACTCAAACTATGATAACACACATAGGAATGATATGAACTATGTCTTAAAATGCACTGATAATAATGTAATCTCAAGTATAAAGTGTATTTTAGTAGTCCTCTTTCTAAATTTTCAATGTTCCCTTCGCTTTATTACTTTTTAAAAAAAGAATTTGACTAAATTTTTGTCATATATCATTGTCGTTAACCTAGTTATATGTGGATTTGACCCATATTAAAAATTTTCCTTGATTATTTTTTATCTTGTAAGTGAATTGGTCTTTCGATTAATGAGACATATGCCATAGCATTCACTTCAATAATCATACATTCATGCTCATCAAAGATATATGCCAGTTGCTCAAAAGTACAAGTACGTGGAGTAGAGAATAGACCCTAGAAGACATTCTCTTGAATAAGAAGACAATCTGCCTCAACACATTTGGTGTGCTCATGAAAGGCTAGATTGTTGACAATAAAAATGGAATCCTAATTATCATAATGCATATTCATGGGAGCTTCAACAAGAAGATGGTGTTATTGAAGTAGAGATTGTAGCCACAACATCTATGAAAACCATGTGAGCCATAAATTTCTACTCCTACTCTTCACAAAATTTGGAAACAAATTCATGTTTTGAGGACTTTCATGTGACCACATTACCTCTATGCTAAGTTTTGAATCCATATATATGCCTCTTATCTCCTCAATTTCAAGTATATCCGACTTTGGAATAGGACTAAGTATTTCAGTAACCATGCAACTTATATATGAGTTTTCTCCCTTGATCTTTCTTCAAATAGGCAAGAACTTGTAATACAATAGCTAAATGACCTTCTTGAGGTACATGGATATGATTTTTCATCAACATATTGTAAAGTATCTTAGGAATAAAATATTCTAAAGTATGTATCTAACTAAGATTACGTATCTACCAAGAGATTGGAGAAAAAATAACCTTCTTAAATGGGATGACAAATGTTCACAATAGAGGTCCAAAACAGCTTGGACAAAAGGAGGAAAGAGAACAAGTTCACCAAAGGGATTAACCAACTAGAAGAGCCACACTTAGTATCATCTCTTCACAAAGCTTCTTTCAAAGATGTCATGTTGCCCCCTCTTGTTTCTACAACTATCCAAGTAGCTTGACCCTTCCTTCACAAGGGTTTCACTCCCTTAGGATGCTCTTGAGTTGCTTCCTTTTTTGTTACACCAAGCTTGGGGTGAGCTCCTCCTTTTATAGAGCTACTTAGAAGCTTCTAGAGACTCTCTCTCTAAAAGACATCCATTACTTCTAGAACATCTAGAAAGATCCACAAGCTTTTAGAAATATCCATAATCTTCTAGGGTAATCTAGAAGACTCCACTCGCTTCTAGAAGAAGCGTAGAAGATTCAAGAAATACCTAGAAGATTCTAGACACATGTGATTTTTGCCCCCAAAAATTCCCAAAACCTGAATAAAAAAACTAGTGCACATGATTATTGAGTTCACCACAATGCTTACATGATGGGAAAAATTCCCTTGAAGCTCCACGATCCACCATGACCATCATGCCACATCCATGTCCATGACTATTGGTAGAGATTGGAGGCTGATCACACACAAACTCACTGACGTCCTCTCCTCCAAGAGGGGTTGCGTAACTAGTTCTTCAGGCCACATAGATTTTTCCTTTGGTAGAGAGGCAAAGAAACTTAAAAACTATATCCAACATTGAATATCATCTTCATCCAAGACTTGACTTCAGACAACATATGTGACAGGATCGATATCTAGAGAATCACTACTAGCTCATCATTAAAAAGAAATCATTTAGGAAGTAAAAACATCATTATTAAGTGTCTGATAGCTATTGAGATCATTTAAGAGAGATCAAAAGTTGGCATAACGCTTTTAGTGCAAAAACTATTTTTCTGATGACCGCATACATGTTTCAAAGTGACCCATATCTCTATAGGAGGAAATGAGTGTGAGAGGGGGTGTTGAATGATTGGTGTGATCCTATTGATCACCCAAGCTATAACTATGGCATTCAAAACAAAACAATATGCACATTTCTTATCCTTTTTAATCAAGACTATCATCATTTAGATGAGATGTTCATATATTAAAAGAAACTATCTCAAGCTACCGGCATAACTCAAATAATACTATTTCTCATTCTTATAGACTAAAAGTCTGTCCAAGGAATTAATTTGATTTTCTAAAATTTTAGAACTTTTATCAGCAAAATCAGACTTCAAATGAAGATGATATGACCAAACTATTTGGAAGAGTCTTTCTTGAAATCAAACCGGTCCCAAGCACACCCACAAGAAACATTGGCTAAGGTAGAATCAGATAAAGGAATACTTGTCCACAAAGATCTTTTGAGTATAAATCTTATAAGCAGAGACTTGGCGCTTCAAGCATCGTTTCTGGTCTACTTGAATTGATAGGAGAGATCTAGTTCATTTAATATCTTAAGATCAATAATGAGGAAAAATTTTCACAAAACTCTTCAGGTTTAAAAAGTAATGTATATGTTCATCACTAAAAGCTAACTTGTGCACAAAGCTTGAGATAATGATTAAAATTATTTTAAATCTCTCATAGGAATCTTCAAAGGCTACGAGGTTGGTGATCGTTATTTGCTGTCAACTAGTCACCAAGAATTGATGATTTAAAAGATTGCAATAATGATTTTCTATGGAAAAGGATGATTTTTCAACTTCTCTTTATAAAAATGATGAAATAAATCCTTTGCCCCCACCCTTAAACAGAAAAAGTTAGGAAAAATATGGAAATCTTATTTTGATAATGATTAGCATTGATGAGAGGTAAATTTTATTATTGCATTGAAAACAAAAGAAACAATGGAGGACTAAAATGAACTCCAAATTGGGACAAATTGGTAGCCAAAAGCACTTTGATGTTTTTATTTTCCAAACAAAATAAAATATTGACTGGATCAAACTAATCCTTGGCTACTATGAAAACCCCCAGGTTGTGCAACTCTGCATTGAGAAATTCTAAGACAAAGGAGAGGATTTATGAGCACGGGAAGAAGTTGCGACAAGTTTTAGAGTGGGGGAAAATATTTGCAGTTGTTTCTTGGATCTACTGAAGAGTACTTGGGTTCTCCCATCAAAAGTATATCATGGTGCAAATCTAATTGAGGTTCGTGAGGGAAGAGTAACCAGACAAAAGGAACACAATTTTTGTTGTAAGTTATCTACTGGTAGAGTAATGAAAATTTGATTTTCATAAGATATCTTACAACTAGAAACTGTCATCGTGATTTAGATCTCATTCAAAGACCCAAAAACAACTTATGAAAATTTTTCAAAGGAGGTGTTGTCCTTTTCAGTTGGACTAACTTTTTCCTTTCCAAATCTAGAAACCCTCTTTTTAACTAAAAAGTCTCTTTTCTACATTTGCATTTCCTCCTCATGTGCAAACTACAAGTATTACTCCCATTTTTGGGAGTGAACTAGAGGAGTAAAACTTGTTTTGTGACTCTTTATATCCAAGTTAAGTAGAGGGATCGGTAGCTTTATCTTTTCAGAGACTTCTGATAGAAGAAAAGTATCAAAACGCGACTACTATGGGTGAGCTGTTTCAAAGATTATTTGATCTTTTATTTTACACAACACTTTTGCACATCCATTGAAATTGATTGTAGTTTCAGCAACTAAATATGTCGGGTGTTGTTGTAAAAATCTTGATCTTCTGTCATGTTTGTGGACTAAAGTGGAGCTTAAAGCTGGAAAAGTGACTAGAGATTAGGTGATGCATTCTACTACAAAACATAAATTGGAAGGTCTTCTACTACTGTGGTTAAATGATTGCGAGTTGAGTAAACTAGATTTGAGGATACTATTAATCATTGTTTTGAATCAATTTCATGTAACAATATTTATAATTCCTCATTGTGCAATGAAGTAAAGTAAGGTTCAAATCCTTGGGAAGCCAAGTTATGATTAGTACTTTTTGGAAGTAGAGGTACTATTATATGAAAAACAAGCTGTAGAAGGGATTTTGGAGAATATGGAGGGACAAAAATTAGAATATAGTATGGACTGAAATTATAAATAGATAGATATTTTATATTATATGAAATAATGAGACATTGAAAAATGAATGATGTAATGGAGATGAGAATGATAGAATGGAAGATGATGAAAGAATAGTGGAAAAATAGGGAAATCGAGTAATCGGGAATTGGGTCGAAATGATGAGAGATTGTTTAAAGAAAGAAAAATCAAAAATCAAAAAGGAAAAAGTGAGTTTTACAATATTTGAGGAGATTACATGAGAAAAACTCAGATCCAAATCCCTCACAAAGCCCCTTTTATGCTAGTTCTAGGCAGAGTGGATACTAGACCCATTATGATCTCAATCATCCTCTTGATTTTTGCCTTCATGAAAACTTGAATACTAAACAATGACACGCTTAGGCCTAAGCCTCTCATTTAAATTTCTTCTAGTAGCCTAATGCTACTAGAGAGACAAAAAGGAACAAAAAGATTCTTTTCTATGTTGGGTTTGAGGCTCCTTTGGATTATTGGTGGAAATTTGTTTTTTAGTGTCGCAAATGAATGGTGGAGATTAAATTCATTGGACACATTATTAAATTTTCTAGTGATTTAGTAAGACATCCTTTTGTATGAATCCTTGAATGGTATATGTCCAACTTTCAATCAATTTGATTCATGTCACGGTTGTGTACGTGGTCCTTTGACCTGAGACACCAAAAGACATCTTGTAGATGAATGATCGTGTTTTAACTATAACTTATGAATCCCTAGCCACAAGATCTCCAAAACATTGTAAATTGGATACAACATGAAGTCCTAAAAGGTGATTGAGTGTTCAAGATAGGATCGTATGCGCTCAAGAAATGGGATGCGGTGAAAATCCTTTGGGCCAAGGTAGTAGAAATATTAGAGAAATTTTTCTTGATAATTTCCTACTTGTATCAAGTATTAGCCCGAGTAACCGATTAGGGTTTGAAATTAACCATACCCTAAAACATACTGACAAGGATGAATGATCACTATAAGTATATATTTTTTATTATATACTAGATGATAGGATCATCTAAAATAGATGATGAGATCATCTATTCTTTCTACTCATCTTTGTTGAATGTTTTTGAGTCAACATCTTCCGTTGTAACTGAAATTTTGATATAAAAATTTGGTGAGCTTTTTGAGCCTCATTGTAGAAGTCAAGATCTAAAAGTAAACCTAAGAGTGTTGTGAAAGAATAGGATGACAAAAACATTTTATGAAAGTTTTAGCATGTATAACCATCAAACTAGAGACCAAATCAAGGCCCAAAAACTAGACAAGTAAATCCCCAAGTTCTAAACCCATTAGTAGAACTTTCTTGTAGAGCATTTGGTACATTTCTAAGTTTGTGGAGGAGTTCAGGGATTACTGAGTAAAGAACTCTCCTCATAATCTTTATTAGTTCCAAACATGGAACTTCCGACTAATTTATTTCTTATTTCTTCTTTTATCATTCACCTCTTGAACTCATCAAGGTTCTATGTTAAAAAGATAGTTTGATGATATTGATAGCATGCATTCATACTTGCAAATGCATGTTTAACTATCCTATTAAATACATGACCTATACCATTTTCATGGATGTTGTCATCATCTTTGTCTACATCTATGCACATCACACATATTTTTATGCATATCATGTCATTTTGTACCTATGAAATTAAATCAAAAACCAAAAATACTACCCAAAATTTCATTGAAAAAGCCTTATATTATGAAAAGATATATATTTTCTATGTTTTCTTAATATTTTGAAATTCGAATTTGATTATTTTTATGAGTTTAATATTGCATGGGTCACCATGGCACTACTCACACACATGACACCACAAGGCATCAGCTAAGGGTGCCACATGCACGTAGGTGATGCCTACACTGGAACCATTATGGGGAACCTTACTCCATTTCTATATAGACTCAAAATTTAGTCAATGTGGTTTTTCAGTAGGACACAATGGTTACAGAGGAATTTAAGATGTAGAGATTTTAATGCAAAAACATCTATCCTCACTCATTTCAATCCTAGTGATTAGAAAATTTTTAAATCTTGAAATCACATTTGAGAAGTTGACCTTCACTTAAAGGGGAGGATGCATTGCATCGATGCTTCATTTTTCCAAGAAAAATATTTTGAAGCCACAATAGCCACATCTTTGACATGTGGAAAAGAATGGCAAAGGATCAAATGTTTAGTAAATATCTTTTAGTAGTTAGGATCTTTTAGTAAGATCAGATTATCTCTCCTTAGTGGGGCTTCACCCGACATTATCAAATGTAGATGATGACTCACTGATAACATGAAATTTATACATATAATTATGATGCTTATTAATGCAAATCTAGGCATAAAAAATATTTCATTCTTATGCATGTTATCATACTTGAGATCAGTATCTATCATATTTCATGCATTTTCAGTTATAATATCAAAAATACATTATTTTAAGGATAATTATGCAAAAATTAAAGAATATATTTTAGAGTAGATAATTCTCATATATATTTGAGATTATAATTGGGTCGTAATGTTAACTAATAAGAGAAAATACTTTTATACACTCATTTATTTTCCTAAGTTTTATTTTCTAAGAGAAATGAGTGTATTTTTTAAAATAAAAACTATTATCTTGTTATTTATTAAATTTGGCTTTTTAAAATGATAGATCATTTAATTTCTAATATGATTAATTTTTGAGATTATAATTTATAGGTTATGAATATTATAATTTATAGGGATTTTTCTAGAATTTTTTATGAATTTTTTTGATTTTTTAATGAATTTATTTGAATTTATTTAGATTTATTTTGAATGAAAAAGAATTAAAAAATTAGATTAAAATCACGTTGATGTGGCAGGTCACACGGTGGAGCAATTTACGTGTCGCCACGTGGCAGCCCACTGTGTGTGCACCACGTGGCACACGTGTGTGTATACGCGTGTCATTAGTGGGTTAAGCATCCATTAATGGATTTTTGCTAACTCATTAAGACCGCTCGCTTTATATATGAATCATTTTGCTTTGATTTTTGTCATGTGCGACTATTTGTGTTTAGTTTTATGCACAAGTGACGTGTTGAAATCTAGAGCGTGCGATCGTGTGAATCAATCGCGATCATCGATTTTCACTTAATAAATTAGAGAAAAAAATAATTAGAGAAGAGAGGAAAGAGAGGAGGAGAGGGGAGAAAGGCATGCCTGAAAGAGATCAAAGGATCTATGGAAGAATCAAAGGTACTTAAAGGTGAAGAAAGGTCAAAGGTGGTGAAAGTTAAGATTTGAAATGATTACATAGGTCATCATAAATTTTTGGAGGAAAGATAAAGGGAATCATCGGGATTGGACTCATTATAAAGGGAATCATCGGGATTGGACTCATTATAACATCACCAAGCCTAGGAGTGGCATCAAAATAAATTTTTAAGAGGATTTGGATCAATTTCTCTGTTGTAATACCCTCTATGGATATTGTTAAACCTATTTTCATCACAAAATCTCAAACATCCATCAATCTCTCATCATTTTCTCACAATCTTCATTCATTCTCCCTTTTCTCTCATCCCATCATTTCTATTCTACTCTCAATCATGTACTTCATTAAAAATATTAGAAACTAAATATATCTTTCGATACATATATATATATATATATATATATATATAAAGAATCATGATAACATGCAATTTACACATGTAATTATAAGATTATTAATGTAAATTTAGGCATAAAACATTTAATTCTTATGCATGTTATCATACTTTGGTGCATATCTATCATTTCATACACTTTTAAGTTATAATATCAAAATACATTATTTTAGGGATAATTATGCATTTGTAAAGAACATATTTTAGAGTAGATTATTCCCATCTAGATTTCAGATTATAATTAGGCTTTAATGTTAAATTATAAGAGAAAATATTTTTTACACTTATTTATTTTTCTAATTTTTATTTTCTAATATAAATGAGTGTATTTTTTAAATAAAAACTTATTCTCTAGTTATTTATTAAATTTGAATTTTAAAAATGATAGATTATTTAATGTCTGATCCAAAAACACAAATTTGGATTAATTTTAAGTCGTATTTTGAAAGTTATGAATTTTCTAATTTTTAGGGATTTTTGTTGAAATTTTATGATTTTTAATGAAATTATTTGGATTTATTTTGAATTATAAAGAATAAAAAATATAGGAATAAAATTGTGCTGACATGGCAGCTAGCGTGACGTGTCCTCACGTGCCAGCCTGTGTGCACGCCACGTGACACACGTGCGTGTGTGTTTATGCACACATCATTAGTGGGTTAAGGATCCATTAATGGATTTTTGCTAACCCATTAAAACCAGCTTTATAGCTGCTATATATACATCATTTCTCGCTTTGATTTTTGTCATGTGAGACTTTTTGTGTTTTAATTTTATGCGCAGGTGACGTGGCGAAACTGGAGTGTACGATCGCTCTAAATCAATAGGGATCATTGATTTTCACTTAAAGAGGGTACATGGTGCGTAACCAGTTTCGTCCACGAATCATTTTTAAAACAATTTAATCTTAGGCGTTCATCTCGGGAGTTGTAATAGTTGAGGTGAGCAGCCGTAGATGGACTCTCATGGACACATGTACGCATCCTAGGCATCCAGATGAAGGTGCTAACGACAAAGCGTTTCATGGCGTTTCTTCTTCACCACGTGACGCAGCATCTCAGCGCTCCATCTTCGAGCGAATGGACACGACTTAGCGACAACAGATTCACATCCAAGTGTTTCATCAAATCCATTGGTCGAAGATTAAACCACGCAAATCCACGCAGCCCTCCCAAATCTGCGCTACAAAGTACACATGGTTTTCTTCAGGCAATGGTAGCTCATTCGTGTTCGAGTAGTCAAGCGCTGAACATCTCAATCACGAATCTCTTGGTTCCTTCTACATCTTTTAGATCAAATGTACGTCCAAGAGTGTTTGAAAGTGAGATTTCGTGGAAGAGAATAAGGACAATTTGGCTTTATGTTGAATGCCCAGCAGATCGTCTTCGAAATCGCGAGATGAAAAGCTTTTGATATTGCGATCAAAGCGCTGGATCATTTTTGACGTTATCTCGGGTTAAAGTTTTATTTTCATCCTAATATTTCTTCCTATACCATCGAGACTCTTATTCACCACTAAGCTCTTAAATTCGTGATTTAATCTTTAAATTGACAATTTTGTAACTTGTTTTGACATGTCTCTGCGTGTATTTGAAGACCTTGTGGATTTGTCTCATCAAACGACATTCACATCATACTCTGCCCTCTCCATGTTTCACATTTCTCTATTGTCCTCTCTATATCAACTTTCTAATTGCATACATCTCTTTCCTGCTTGAAGCATCTAATCTCATTACATAGGCTCCTTGAAGATTCAACTCTTAATTTATCCATCCACTAAGCAAGGAAATGAAATTTTTTTACATGAATTCATAAAAATGACAAAAAGCACACCCCAAAATTGAGTTCTTCAATGTCAAAAGTGCATTCTTGAATGTGTTGATTAATGAATAAATGTACGTCGAACAACCCCATGTGCTTGAAGATTTTGATCACCCTAACTACACAACCTGAAACATGCTCCAAGAGCTTGGAACAAGAAACGCAATAGGTTTATGACCCCTTAATAGAGGGCATATTGAGATCACTATGTTCATAAGAAGGTAGATATTGATATGATAATCATGAAGATCTATGTTGACGATATCATCTTTGGATCCAGAAAATCAAGCCCTATGTGATAAGTTCATAAAGAGTTTGATGGGTCAACTTAACCATGTTCTGAGCCTTTAAATCAAACATACTATCTACAAGAGAAGTACATATGTGAACTGCTCAAGAAATTTAAGTTGAAGGCATTAAAGGAAAAGGCCACTCCTATGGCCAAAGGTGTCAAACTGGATGTAGATGAAAAGGGGAACTTATAGATCAAAACTTTGATACAAACTTTTATGATTCTTTGGTAGATGAAAACGGGGAAGACCCCATATTATACCAGCATCTCTTTTGGTTCTTTGATCATCTAGAGGTTTATATTCCAATGCTGCCTGGATTGGTATTACCAGTCATATCGCATTGACCTTTTCAGGAAAACCGGTCTTCTTGAATCTAGGCATGGTTTATGCCATGATAAGTATAGTTGTTCTTGGATCTCTGATTTGGTCTCATCATATGTTGACTATGGGCCCACTTCTCTGCAGCTACCATGATCATAGCTGTCCTCATTAGAATAAAAATCTTTAGTTGGATCGTTACCATGTGGGGATCGTTACCGTACTAGATGAACTAATATGCTCTGAAAACAATGGGCCAACAACTTTATCATCACAGAATTCATGGATCTTCCAGGATATTCTTTTTGGCAGGTCTTACACCTCCAGCTCATTCTTTAGTGAAAGGACAGTATCACAATCCTTGTTCATCAAATGGTCCAGATCTTCCAATTTTCCTGAAGTGATTACATCAAGCGAGTTAATGTCAAGATGAAAAGTATATAACTTCTGAAGTGAGTCTCTAGACATTTGAAGCTAAATACTGGAGTATACGGGAATCTGAATAGTCCAATGGTCGCGATTTTAATGCTTTACAAAGGTAATGAAAAATATTCTTTGGTTTCTTCACTCCTGATAAATAACAACACGAATGCCTTCGGTAATGCTGAAACTGGATTATCCAGTCCATCAACAAGTACCATAGTGTTTCCTCTATTTCCTAGAAGTTATTCATATTGTCAATAAAATTGTGCATATAGATCAAAGTTCAAGCTATTTGAAGTGTGTGAACTGTGGCAGTGTGGTTTTCTACAAATAATCAACAAAAAGGAGAAGTCAACAGTATAAGCATGACAGGTTTACAGTCTTCCACCTCCTAACCCCATTATTTCCTGTTACCACAGTTTCTGTGTCCCATAGCCAAGCTCGTTCAAAAGAACATGTCCATTTCGTCTCCAACTCCAAAAAAAGCTAAATGACCCGCAATCAATGACTTCTGCAGAAAGTCAAATATTAAATTACATTAAATTAAAAAGATATATAGATAACTTGGATGCTCGACAAAAATAAAGTATATTCAACTTTCATTTAACCCCATCATGGGAGCATGGCAAAACTTATTAGATTTCAGGGACTGGATAAATCGTCATTACTGAGGATAATGAAAATCATGATTGCAAGGATCCCCCTGGTTAAACTTCTATGGAGGGAAGAACGAAAAAAAAAAGAGAATCAGGATGAAACATTAAGGGCTAGAATATACTTACACCCAAAAATATCAGAATAATCGATAAGTTAATGATAATAGTTTCCAGCCGCATATATGATATCTCCCATGAGAACACAAACCCTCGCATTTTAGACAAGCAGGAGAGAGGACAAAATCTCTCCCATAGTCTTCTCAGGTACGGCATTTCCATCCAAAATATCTGCACCAGACTCTAGAACAGCTGCATCCAGGATGAGTTTCCTCTTTGCGATCTCAAATATGTTTTCATCGACAGTTTCTTTAGTAACCAGCCTAAAATAATAAACACAATCAAGAAATTATTATCTATAAGCTCTGGGCCATAAAGTCCAAGCAAAGATAAAGATAACAGAAAATTGACGTACCTGTACACTGTAACCGGCTTTCTTTGACCTATACGATGACAACGATCTTCAGCCTGCCTATCAATCTGAGGATTGAAATCCATGTCATGAATGATGACAGTGTCAGCTCCAATCAAGTTTAAACCTTGCCCTCCAGCTCTTGTAGAAAGTAAACATGCAAAGATCGAGGGATCATTGTTGAAGGTGTCCACCAATGACTGTCGCTCAGAAACTTGGGTGCTGCGAGTACAACTGTAAGTGCAAAAGAAAATAGATCAGAGTATTTTGTCTCTACCTGCCATCAAGGCGACTGTAGGTGACTCCTATGACATCCAGAGTCCACTCTAAAATATCAAGCATCGATGTCCACTGGCTGAATATGAGAACTCTGTGCCCTTTCTTTTTCAAAGAAGGGAGAAGTCTGGCTAGTGCCTTGAATACGAGAAGGAATCAGCTCTAACAAGCATATTGTCATAAAAAATGAAAAAAAAAAAAGATGATAATCTTCAATAGAAAACTATACTTTGCATTTTGCTGAGCCAAGGGCATAACTATCAGAAAGAGCTCCTTCGCCAATTCCATTTGAAACTAAAAGCTGTCACTCAAACAGATGAAATGGAAAATTAGGTTTTATAAAGATTTGAAGATGAAAAATAGGTAGTTTTGGATGAAGAAATTTGATGAAGGTAAATGATCTCAGAACCTGCTCATCAACAAAAAGGAAACACGAGGTAGCATGATAAGAGCCCAGTAATAACATACATTAGGGAGAGAAAATGAGGGACGGCTGTCCCTCCCCAATTGTATCCTCAGTAAAGCCACATCACCCACTCTCAATTAAACAAAGGTGGGACCACCATGAATAAGAGAGGAGCTTTTCAAAGGGGCATTCAATAAATGGTTTTGGCCAGGGAGAGCATAGTAATGAGGCTCTCGAACTACCCCTTCCACAAGGAGAGGAGAGGCATCATGTTTTTCCTTTCTCTTTGTACCTTCTCGGAAATTCTCTTCAATTGAACCTCTTCATAAATTCTTTAGGCTAAGTTTTATCCAGAGAAAAAGTCCAGGTGAGACCTAGGATCATACCACTTGCAAGGAGAGTACTCTCATACAGCAGATCATTCACCGTGGTCTGCCCAAGTTCACATTGATGTCATGGAAATTCTACCCTCTTCCTGTTGAAGGAAATGCCATAAGCAGCTCAAGTTGAAGTCGGTTATGTCCTTTTGCTACAGTTCACACATTATTCTCTAAAAAATTATTCTTTCCTCGAAGGGAAACTGCAAGAGAGATGCCCCACGACTGGTTTTGCCTATTGGCTATGCTTTTGAGTGCCTGACAAAATGCTGATCACTTACCAGCAGAGCAAGCAGGTTCAGACAAAACCGGTGTTTTTTTAAATGTATAATCAGCAGAGAAGCTTAAGTAGTCTGTCTTCCAGGTAGACACCGTAAGAGGTAAAACGAGAAAGAACAATGTGGAAATATGAGCCCAACCAGGTTTAATTGATGGTGGAAGAGTTTAATCCACCTCCAGTTTCGTTTTGGAGAAAAAATTGAATCCACTTCCGTTTTGTTAAAACCAATTCATTCAAATTACCTCCTCGTGGGCAAATCTGAGTAGAGAAAGTTTTCCTGAAGGAAGAACCAGGCTTCAACACATAGTTAACAAATTTGGATTTGAATTCAAGGACATTTGCCCAACGCTACTGTGATAAGGCATAGAGGATCTCTTAGGACCACAATCTGCAAACTTTTCACTCAAGCTAAAACTGAGAAAAAAATAGCTTCCCAGTTTGGTTGGGAGAGACATGAGATGTTGTCAGTGACTATTTTTGCTGGCGCGTTTATTCTGTTTTTGTTCAATTTCTATCTTTAAACCCTCTTTTTCTAAATATTGTAGGAATACCCTTATAATGGGCTTGTTTTCCTTTCTTTTCTATACCCATTTATTTCCACTTCTTATAAAATATGGCAGCCCTGCGATTGTGAGGGCTGCTTAATTCTCAGGTGTTAGTCTGCCTCTCTCCAAACTCCCATCCCTGCCTCTGAACTCTTCCAGGTTTGACCAAGAATAGGACTTTCTGGGGAGGTGCTCAGTCTGATAATTTTATTACCATATTTGTTTTGACATTTAAATCCTTTCTATGTTCACCTCTTGTGTACTTGTCACATAACTGTGTTAAGAATGGTAACATAACCATTGGACTTGTCACATAACTGCACCCTCTAATACTATACTGAGTAATATTATTTTTTTTGTCTCATCAAAAAAAATATTATTTCAAATTTCCAGGATGGCGAATGATTACTACCCCCCAGTTCATGCGTTTTGATAGAGGGTCATCATGACCGCCACAGGATGATCGTCCATGATCTGACCATCAGCTAAATGTCGCTGATTGTGGTGATCAATCGCATAATCTGAATAATCTGCCCATAAATGAGATAGACAGAGGAAAAATAGTAGAGATCTAATGAGAGGGAGCAGTCAAGAGAGAAAGATGGAGATACAGAGGGAGACAGGAAGGAGAGGGCGAGAGTAAAAGAGAAGGTTAAAAGGGATGACATGAGGGGGAGTAAGGAGGATAGAGATAGAAAGGAAGACGAGAGATGCAGCAAGCGGGCAAGTGAGAGAGTGAACAATCAGGAAAGATAGCATGGGCAGGAGAAAGAGATTAAGCGGGGACAGAGGAAGAAGAAAGAGACAGTGAAGAGAGAAAGTGGGAAAGAGAGCGAGCAAGAGTGGGTGGGAAGGAGAGGTGGGATACACATGAGAGAGAGGATCAGGGAGGAAGAAGAGAGAAAAGCAGGGGGGAGAGAGAGAGACAGATTTTTGATAGGGCTTCTGGATAAGCGGACAGTCTGATCCAATGACCCACACTGTTTAGGGAGGATCATCATTGACCTTGTGAACAATAAGAGGATATGCCAAAAAGAAATGATGATCATGATTGGATGTCACATATTGCCCTGTTTGCAGTCACTATGAAAAAATGAGGTGTTTGTCTGAACAGTGCCATATGGATGGGAGCGTAAGAATAGTATGGCACCAGACACAGAAAAACATACTGTCATTTATGAAAATCAGATGCCTAAATCCAAGGCAGAAAACCCTCTCATCAACAAAAGGTGCAATAGAAAAAATAATTTGCAATGGCAATATGGCCTAATTTTACCTGATGGACTGTATAGTCATTGTAGTTTTTGATTTCTTTAATTACTTTCTCCAAATTGCATTCAAACCCAAAAATTCCCCGTGGGTACAGCTCTTTTGCTATGCGAGTAACATCCTCATCTTTGTACACAAGCCTCACCAATAATGGATGATTTGCAATCTGCAAACAGACCAATTAAGACCTTGAAAACTGTAAACTCACAGGATACAATGAAAGAAACATGACCTGAAAGTTCAGGGAGAGAAAATATGGAAAAAGGAATTATTTACCTTGCGAAGCTGCATAAAATAGTTTGATATTTGGCGATTAGGGAGTGGAACAACACTACTACTTGAAGCCACGTTAGAAGTTTTATTAGCTCGAGCCTGGCAGGCTTGACGGTATTCACATATCGCACCATTATAACTCTCTCTCTGATTCGCATCCATGTAAACATATTCAACCTGGCGCATTACAAATTGATAATTAAGAAAATGAATCTGAAAACCATAGATGATATAATGCATCCACCAGCATTGAAATAACTTATGATTTATACCTGCTGTACTTTTGGAGTTAATTGCTGCATGACATCTGACTTTAAACGTCTCAAAACAAAGGGCCCCAAGATTGATTTAATTCGGACAATTAGATCACTGTTTTCTGAAGATAACATTTTCTTTAGGTCAGTGTCATCACTTGCAAATATATCGGGCATCATGAACTCCAGCAATGACCATAGCTCCTGCAATTAAGTGTCACGATTCTGTGAGAATCTATTCTCAGCCTTCAATTTTTTCAAACAGCAAATCAAAACACTGGCTTCACATAGCCCTGAAGAATGCGTTCATGAGACAATCATGTATAGAAATGTACATGTAAATCATTTTGAAGTGGAGTCCCTGTCAACATCAACCGCTGGCGAGCAGTTTTTGCAATGGACATCAAACTTCTCCACCGATAGCTTGATTTATCTTTCAGGGCATGAGCTTCATCCATAAGCACAGAACTCCACTGCCATCGTTTCAACACCTTTCGGTCGTCTTTCTGTTGCCCGCTGCATCAGGAAGATAATAATGATGCCAGTTACTTACAAGATGGCCCCTCCAAATTTTTTGAATGGATCAATAGCTTCACTTACGCGCGTCGCTCAAAAAGAGAATAAGATGTTACAAGAACATTGAACGGAGGAGGTAGCCCAGCCTTCCCTAAGGAATTCAGTTCCTTTGAGTATGCTGTTCTTCCAACTCCATGAAATAAGATGACAGAGAATGAAGGGCACCACTTCTTAAGTTCTCTCTCCCAGTTTTCCAGAAGAGAAGCCGGACAGACAATTAGGTGGGGCCCAGGGTCGTTGTCCAAGTGTTTCAGCAGATTTAAGTATGTAACCGCCTAGAAGAGAATTGTATATATAAATTCTCAAATTCAAATAATGATAATAAAGAAGAAAATTCCCCACCTGAACAGTCTTTCCCAGACCCATTTCGTCTGCCAAGATGGCTGCAGATAAACCCATAAAAAAAATGAAAACAGCTAGACGATCTACATTAACGAAATGAACGCGACACACCTCCACCGATTCCTTTTCTGTACAACAGGAGAAGAAAGTTAACTCCAACAAGCTGATACGGCTTAAGAATTGGCTCAAAACCCGTTCCCGAGCTTGAACACGCAGCATTTATGTCCTCCTGCAACCAAAAAACCATAGCTTACAAATATTTAAATATAAATCCCCAAAAATATTCTCACCTGAGTAACTATCCTGGCCGCCGACGAGTCGACTTCAGCGTAACTTTCACAAGAAGTCACCGAAGAACCGTAGAGCTCCTGCTTTAGGGAAGCAGATATCTCACCGCACTTTTGCAGAGCAATCCCCACTAAATCCGTCTCCTTACAATCTCCTCCCTCTTCCGATGCCACTCCAGCTGATAATTCGAAATCCTCATCCTCATCCTCTTCTCCCGTGGACCGGATTTCCACGACCTCTGGAGAAGCCTCCACGTCGCTGTCCTCATCAACGACGAATCGTCTCGTCCGACCTCCTCTCTGCGTCGCGCGAACCACCACAGCTTCCTCGTCTTCCTCGTCTTCCTCCAAATCAAACACGGTTTGATCCGTCTCTTTGCGTTTTACAGGCACGTATGCGAACGACTCGATGGATGGCTGTCTGAACACTCGCGAAGTGGCGAATTTGTGGTTCTCCCATTCCTCGTCGGATATCTCGTCAAATACGCGCTTCATCGCGCCGATCGGAACCCTAGCGGCGTGATCGACGCGACTTGGAGCTCAGCAATGGGAGTTTCTCCGCGGAGGTCCAGCGCGGTAATTAGGCACTCGCGACTGTTCGACCGCGGAATAAAGACCCGCCAGTTTTTCCTCTTTTCCCTCGCCCCCGGAATTCTTCATTCTAGCCCAGAAATGTCATTGAAATTACGAAAACAGCCCCGCAAAAAAGTGCTCTGACCTTTGAAAGTTAAATTTATAATTTCGTTTGGGAAGAAAAATAAAAAACCAATAGAATTTTCAATGAAATGAAAGAGGTAAGTGAGACTTGAACTGCTAAGGGGGCACTAGGAGGATAATAACCTCACATGAAAGGTTTGCAAATACAAACATTCGCAAGAGTAAGTGAAGATCCTCATTTTTTACTAATGGAGCTCACCAGCATGGTTCTATCAACAATGCAGCATTCCCATATTTGGCATCATGAGTGCAAGAGAAGATAACCTTTAATGACAAAAATCATCATCAGCCGCTGTCATTGAGAAGAATGTGTCGACATAAATGGTGCAGTGTCGTCTTACCCCAATATGTGGTGCTCCGCATCCCATCAAAAATCTAGCCTACATGGAGAAAATTCATAAGCAATAAGAAGGCGACTAGATTTGGCAAATTGGGGCATGCAGGCTTTACTAAGTCCATCTATAGCACATCAAAAGCAAAACACCGGGGAAGACTACCCCCAAGAAACATACCCTACAGTTTGCTCCCTCAAGCACCTAATTATCCAAGTCATCTTTCATAGAAAAAGTGGTAGAGACATCAAATGGATGGAGGGACTATCAATAGTGAAGTGCTAGACAAAAGAAGAACCTAAAGCCAGGTTCACTTAGACGATCCTTGAGACGGTATGTATTCAATAGCATATGCATAAGACTTGAGAAACTAAGTGAGCTTTAGAAAAGAAATGCAACCATCCGATCTATACTTTTAGACATAAATGAATTGCATGTCACCCTGTTGACATGGGGCAAGAGTTGCCTTGTGTCATGGCTCTATTGGGCTATGAAACTCTATGTCTATGGTATTCTCAGCACTCATGTACTAGAAGGCTTCAAGAAACATTGTGGGAAACAACTCAAAGCCTATGTATAGAGCAAATCACGTAAAAGTGGGACAGCAATCATAGGAGATAAAACTAGCGATAGGATGTTGAGGTGCAGATTATATATCTTCTTATAGAGGGCAGAGTGAGATGTCAATATCATTTGGGATAACAGTCAGTGGGACTATTGGATAACATGTGACCTATAAGCCAGATATACTTCCACGATCTTATTTATATTTATTAAATGAAAAATTCCTTCATTATTATTCTGCGATATATTGCTGTAATGTATTTATAAGTATATGTAATGATTAAGTGAATTATGATCATGACATAATACAAAAATCATGAGTCTTTAAACAGATATTGTAATTATTCTTATTTGAGGATATTTCAGAAGAACATCAAAATATCTAAGAAGAATAGAACTACCCAATCTAACTCTTAAGATTAATATAGTTTATCTTGTAGCCACTTGTGTAGAGATGCCAAGTATAGATATCAAGTTCTCTTTAAAGAAAAGATTCATTGAATTGATCTTCATGAATTATGACAGAAAGATTTTTGCAATCGTTGAAAACACACTTTCTCGTGTCAAAATTTCCAAACTCACTAATTTTGAGAATTAATCACGAATTGATTAGGATGGTGTTGAGTCAAGGTCAATCAATTCTGAAAATAGAATATATATATTCATAATTTGATCAAATTGATGATGAATGTAAGAAATTAAGGAAATTAATATTTTTAGAAGAAGACTCCCATGACGAAATAATCAAACATCACTCAAATTTGGATTAGTATTCATAGAGAAATCATTGAGCTATCAGGAGAGAAATTGATTAAATTTCAAAATTAAACTAATCCACTCACTGAAATTTCAAATCTAATGGCATAGACAAAAGATGATAAGAAAAACAATAATCTAACTCAAAATCTGCTATGAAACTATCACAATTTGTTTTACTAAATCAACTCTCATTCTACAGTCAAAAATAAAAATTGTAGCTCAAGACATAAATTATTCCTTTCTCCTACGACAAATATTGATTTCCAAATACTCTTTGGATGTGGAAAATGAGTCTAGAAGAGGAAGAAATCAAGAGATTCAAGATTTATATTGTCCAAAAAGGTTCGATGGATAACAAAATTCAAAAATGTTTTACACCATCTAAGAGGTGGTATAAATGAGACACAAATTGGGTGACGTTCGATCTGACAATTGAACTTAAATAAATATCAAGATGAGAAGGCCAAGATGCGAATCAACACCCATTAAATCACATCCAGTCAGATCCGAGATGGAGTGTCATGATTAGCGATGTCACGCGTAAAGAAGAAGCCTCACATAACGGTTGTCACATTCAATCTTCATTGAGTGCTTGAGATGTTTGTCACGCATCCATGGAGTCCACTAGGCACATTTACTCCTAGCCTTTATAACTCTTTTTGATGAACGTCATAGGATTTAATCATCTATGTGTAAAAGTGAATCATCACCGAACAGATTGTGCCACGTACGCCGTCTAAGTAAGTAAAAATTGATGCTTCTTATTTAATCATGTGATCCAATGCTTCATGACTGTGCCATGTCCCTTGCATGGAAAAATAAGAAAATAGTCCCCCATAGAAGAAATTTTAGACATCAGCATGTACATTATAAAGGCGCCTTTATGCAAGATTAGCTTATTCCATTAAAAGAAGGGTACGCTTAGCACTAACTATGCGCACTAGGTGGCATGCACGTATGCACACAATGTGGCAATGCATAAGCACATAGGGCCATATCATCCGTCAAGTCCAACCTCACATAAATCTCAAAGTAATTTTAGATTAAAATAATTTCAAAATAAATCCATTCTTAAAAGATCCCTACGAAAATGAGAAAATTGATTAACTTTAAAATAGAACTCTTTTTCAATCTAAATGTTGGATAAGAAATTAAATAATCTATCATTCTAAAAATTTTAAATTTATAACAAGAGAATAAATTTTTAACTCAAAAATACAATCATTTTCTTTGAAATATCAAAATCAGAAAAATAAATTAGTATATATAAATATGTCTCTCATTTATTTTGCATCATAAACTTAATTATAATCACAAATTTAAAATAAGAATAATCTAATCTAGAAAAATTAATAATTATACATAATTATTACTTAAAATAATATATTTTGATATTATAATTCTTTAAATGGCATAGAATGATAGATATGCACCCAAGGGATATGATAGCGTGCACATGAAATGTAAATGTTTTATGCCTTTATGTGCATTAATAATTATCGTAATTATAAAGTGACAAGTTTCATCGATCTAATCAAAATTCATTAATGGTAATATACTTACTATCTATCGGGTTAATACATGTCATGATAATGTATGTGATCCTTATACTTGAGACACTTAAGACATGTTATGAATGGATGATCGTGTTTTGACTATGACTTATGGATCCTTAGCCATGAGATCTCCAAAAATGTCCTAAATTTGTTATAATGTGAAGTCCCCAAAGATGATTGTGTGGCAAGGTGAGCATCCCTTAGTAAGAGATAATGTTGATTCAAGGAATAAGATGTAGTTAAATACTTGGCAAGGTTCTAGAAATATTAGAGAAGGTATTCTCAATTATTTCCTTCAAACATCAATACTAACTTGAATAGCAGAGTAAGGCCATCAATACTAATAATTGACCATAGTATAAATCATTCATGAGTAACAAACAAATAAATATTTAATAATAATTCTTTTTGCATATAAAGGATTATAAGTACACATTAATTAGTCGCAAAAGGCTCCGTATGAAAGTTCATATACACTCCATATCTCTTAGAGCACTTGATATAGCTTGGCACCTAAGGGGCGAGCAACTCAAGTTATTGATTGGGTTAAATCAATAATTATTTAATTAATCTATATTTTGATATATTTAATTGATTAAGGTTGAGCAATGTGTTATTAGGTTTTATGGAGTTATTAACAAGATTTTCTATGAACCTAGGGTCACACACAATAGGTTGATAGACGTTGGTAGATTAAGATACTATTTTGGGGTTTTGTGGAAAAGTGTATATACTTGATGTCTATAAATAAGGGGAGAACAATCATACCTAATAGTGATGTGTGTGAATCTTGTTGGACTCCCCTTTGCTCTCTTTCTCTCATAATGAAGAACTTTTGAAGAAGAGATACAAACATCTAGCGATTGTGTAGATACTACTAGAGGCTAGACACCAAAAATAACTTCAAGAACTTTCAATGAATCCTATAAAAATGAATGTCAATCTATGCTAGATGATAAGATCTTCAGTTCTTGATGCATTGATGTTTTCATTGCTCAATTCAATGTATCACCTTTGATGTTTTTGATTCTCGGCATTTGGGTAGATAGAGGGGGAGACAAGTGGATGAGTGTCCAAAAGGAGTTAAGAGGGTCTCAACTTAACACCAAATGTACATGGTTGATGGATAAGGGCCTAAAACTTTATCTTTTGCGAATACTCGGTGACTAGGAAGTACTGAATTAATCTTACAATGCCCTTTGCCCACTCACTCGAGATGTATTATCTAACTCGAAAGGATATGATAGATATTATGTGGCTTGATAAGCTTTTCAATCACACTTCCATAAATCCTCGCTTCATGTTCATTGAAATGAAATTTATTCAGCTTGTCATTCTTGTGTGACGTGTCCAATGAAGTCCATGAGCATATGTAATGACTAAGTGAAT